>BQNB010005711.1:0-96157 GCA_026074375.1 Tanacetum coccineum
CTAATCCCCTGTATATAACCAAGCTCCTCACGAAATATGGAAATGAAAACACTCAGATCACTCAACTAATCTAGGATGCAACATTTAAGTAGTACGCTCAATTGCTCAGTCGTGATTAGCTTCGTATCATAGGCTTGGCAAGGATACACATCTCCACCGCTAAAGCTGAGGAGAAACAAGTCAAAAGATAAATTGGGTTAAGAAGGCTTACGATTGATCATTCAACAGTCTTTCACAATAAGTACCATACCGATAAGGCAGTTGTATCGTACATACACGGCCGTAACGACGGAATAGACATATACAATCCGAACACATCCCCATTCGTGTTTAACCAGCGGTTAGGATGAAGAACGATATAGGGTAGGGAGCTTCTAACTTTCACCGAAAGTCGTCATCCAACAAGGCAGCTGAGACATGCATACATGGCCGTAACGTCGAAATAAGCATGCATGCTCGAACAAGTCCTCGTTCGAGTATATACTAAGGTTAGTTGCTAGGAAAGGGAAGTAAAATGGGTGTTAGGTAAAATTCACAAAACAAATAGATTAAGCCAACAAATAAGGTACGGTTGCTAGTAACTTTTCCCGACCGTTCCATGACAAAGACTTCAAACATATAGACAGAAGCCTTGATCACAGAAATGACAAAGACAACCTAAGTTGGCGTTCCTATAACGGTCAACTTCCCTTACATCCCGCTCTTTACATACTGTTAGAAACATAATTTCATAGTCTAACAAGTGAAGCTCGGTCTTGAAGAAAATTGGCGTTTCATAGCTCGATAGTTAGTTAATTAATTAATGTTTTAATGATGTAAACGGGCCAAGATGCAAAAAGCCCAGATAAAGCCCACAAAGGCCTCCTAGGCCAATCCCCATTAGAGTATAAATACTCTATGTTTTTCTCATTCTTAGGTTAGCTAGTCAATATTACTTTTAGGGTTTCTAGCCACCAAAAAGTTTTCTTTCAATCATCAATAAAGTCTTTATTTTTCTTGCATCTTGATTCAACACATAATTGTTAAGGTTTGTATGAATGATCATGGAACCTACAATTGGTATCAAGAGCCTTCAAGATTGATGAATTGATTTGGTTTTGTGTTTTTCTTTTTGATTGGGTTTCGGAAATATTAAAAAAAAGGGGTATTCGATTTTTTTTTGCTTACTATTCATTCTTGATTCATAGATGGTCTATGCTTAATCAAATAACATAAAAACCATCTCGTTAGCAATCAAGATTTGGTGATTTTATTTTTTTTGGTTCGAAAGATTAAAAAAAGAGAGGAAACAAGAGTTTTTGATCTAGTTTCGTGACCGTGGATCGAGTTCTTATTGCTTGTTCATGCTAATAATAATTTCTTTAAGCGAATTCTTGAAGATTGTTAAGGTTGCTTGTGGTGATTTGTGCAAGCGAAGGGTGTTTGGATTCACGTGGGAACCGAACGAGTGGAATTCATCATACACCGATCGAGTGAAACATTCAAGAACCGAACCAGCCACAAACTTTTATAACCGAACGAGTTAAGTTGTGTGGACCGAACGAGCATATAATAAAAGAAACCGAACAAGAGGAATCCAAGGTTGAACCGATCGAGTTTTCGAATATGAACGTTGTGTGCTTGATAATAAAAACCTGATAATAGAGAAGAAAAATCTTTTAATCAAAAATGACAGCTTAATTGCTGAATGTTTAGAAAGAGATATTTGCTCTATTGTGCTTTATTCTGATGTTGCTGTTACCCCTAGTTCTAATTGTTCTTGTGATGATCTTAGATTAGAATGCGATAGGGAACACAATAAAGTTCTTGAACTTGAAGCTGAGATCTCAAAACAGAAAAGGCTAATTACTGAATCTGAAAAACGTTTTGCCTTTCTCGAACAGAATTATGTTAGCTTACAACTTAAATTTCAGAATTATAAACAGTGCAGTGACACGTCAAGTGCATCAAATGCCATTTTTGAAATAAATAAGTTAAGAGATCAGCTTCAAGGGAAAGATGCCACGATCAGGAATTTAGATGCTCAGATCAACATCATGAAGGTGTTGAATGTAGGTTCCACTGAAGGTAGTTGTGACCAACAGGCCTTAGACACTGACAGAATTCAGTTGCAAGATATGATTACCTCCCTTAGGATTCAGCTAGATGGCCTTAAGGTAGAAAACGTGAGTCTGAAAAGACGGTATGATGAACTGTCAAAGGCGAATACTCACTCACGTACTGCGTACACTGAAAAGCTTAGTGCCTTAACTGCAGAACATACAAAGCTGCAAGCCCAAGTGACTGGTAAAACAAGTAGTGGACCTTCAACCTCTGAGACACCCAAAGTGCTTGCTCCAGGAATGTACAACTTAGGTTCTAAGTATATTCCACCACCCAAACGTGCTAACTGGGTCAAACCAACCCCGTTACCTAAGAAGAAGCAAGTAACTTTCAGTGAACCTCCCAGACCTTCACTCAAACCAACTCAAAAACCAGTAGTGCATCCTAAGAAGCAAACTAACGTGTGTGTGCCTATGTCTACAGGAGTAAAACCCACTTCTGGAGCCAGCAAAACTGTGCCTAAGAGAGCCCCTCGGAATCATAGTTCTTTGCCGGTTAAGAGTGCGAATGCAAGGAGAGTAGAAGCCCACCATAGGACTTTGAATAAAAAGAATCGTGTTGATTCTAATTTGCTTGTTAAACATTCTGTTTCTGTTTCAAAGTTGAACAATGTTTGTGCTGCATGTAACAAATCTTTGGTTATTGCTAATCATACTGATTGTTTGGTTATGTGTGATGGTTCTGTGAATGTTAAACCCCACCAGACTAAGCGTTTTAAACGCCAACCCAAGAAAGAATGGAAACCCATTAAGAGAGTCTGGAAACCCATTAGCAAACCTGTTGCTAATAGCAAGCCTCAGTGGAAGCCCACTGGAAGGCATTTCTCATTATTTGAGAAGTATCCTTTAACTAGGATCATGGAACCTACTGATATGCCAATAGAACTACCCCCGAGTGCTAGTTCTAGCCCCTGGAACCAAGTGTTGAGACTATAGAACTTTCCCCGAGTGTTAGTTCTAGTGCGCACATAACTATGATCTCTAGGTTCCCTGATTGCAAACTTTGTGATCCACTGTCTGGTTCCAAAGGGATTTCTGGTATCTTTGATTGTTAACTAACCGGAACCCTAAAGGGCATCCAATCACCAGAAATGTTTCTGTTATTGCAGGTAGTACAAATTTTTCTCTGGTATCTGGACTCAGGATGGCTCACGGCTATGAAACGGTGATCGTGCGCGAATTATCAACTTTGTAGAAAAGGTTCATTGGTAAAGTAGATTTTGGCAACGACTGAGTATGCAGCGATACGTTGGCTATGGTGATTATAAACTGGGTGTCACTATCATCGCTTCGGTCTATTTGTTGAAGTCTCAAGCACAACACTATTCTCAGTTAGGACTGTTTGTGATGGAGTTTAGAAGTAGACTTTCCGACTAGCATTGTGGCTACATTCCGCACTATGATATGGTGGATCTACTCAATGTTCATGGAAACCCAACTGTTAATCTAATCTCACTGATTGAGATGAAGTCAGCATCACCAGTTTGCATGCTTAAAAAGCCTCTTCAACGAAGTCATGGTTATGGCATCGTCGGTTGAATCATCTGAATTTCGGGACTTTGAACGAATTGGCTCGAAATGATCTAGTCAGAGGATTACCCATGCTGAAATATGACAAAGACCATTTGTGTCCATCTTGTCAGCTAGGTAAAAGCAAGAAAGCATCACATCCACTAAAGGCGGAAAACACCAATACTGAAGTTCTCCATACACTACATATGGACCTCTGCGGACCAATGAGAACGGAAAGTATCAACGGAAAGAAGTATGTTTTGGTGATAGTGGATGATTACACCAGATTTGGATGGGTAAGATTTCTTCGAACTAAGGACGAAACTCCTCATGCGATTGAGAAGTTTATTGTGAAGACTCAACGAGCCCTTAATGCAACTGTTCGCTTCGTCAGAACAGATAATGGAACGGAGTTTGTGAATAAGACACTCGACGGATGGTTTGAGAGTGTTGGTATTTCTCATGAAAACGAGCGTTCATCGGTCTCCACAACAGAACGGCGTTGTCGAAAGACGGAACCGAACTCTTATGGAAGCTGCTCGTACTATGCTCATCTTTGCAAAAGCTCTACTATTCCTATGGGCTGAAGCTGTAGCCACTGCGTGTTATACACTTAATCGATCTCTTGTACACACGCTTCATGGAAAGACCTATTATGAACTGCTGAAGGGAAAGAAACCTAATCTACAGTACTCCCACTGCCCACTGCTTGGAGTTAAACAAATGTCACCAGAGACTCTCAAGGAACTCCAGGATGAGTTTGTCTCCGAGTAACCAAGTGTTTCACATTGTATCATTGTATATAACCAAAAAAAAATATCTCTTAAATTTTTTAGTCTAGATGGCTTGCAGTTATTTCAGACTGTAACCCGGTCTTAACCCAGAGATTTAATGTACGTTTCAGTGCATTATTTCTTCCACAGACAAGAAGTTGTCTAAGACCCGAACAATTTTCTAATAAACAATTTGTTTTATCAAACATGTTCGGAGTCACCATTCAGACATTGACCAAAACCTTTTCTATTATACCCGGGTCATTGTTTGAGGGGGAGAATCAGGTATACTAACAGTTTTGCAGGTTTGTTGGACGCACTGTTGCTGATTCTATTACAGAAAGATTGAAATGAGCCACAACCTACGTCTTCAGATGGTTTGATTTATCACTCCTATCTCGGTATGTTTCAGATCTAGTTTTAATATTCACTTGATATTTGTGCTCATTTAGCTCACCTCAATGTTTGAGGGGGAGCTCAAAACATTTTAAGTCCATTATAGATCAAAACCATACAAAAGTTGCATACTTTTGATCGGGGGAGAAAATGTGACTTAAATGTAAACCGGATAACTAATGATTCGATTGATTCAACATGCTAAGTCCTATCCTTGCATGTGCAAAACATCTTTCGATTATCGATGCACATGTGTAGGGGGAGTAAAAATGTTAATATACTCAACAATGTCAAGATACCAAAGCTTTTGTGTTATACACAAGTATCTTGATAGTTCACAAAGAATCTTTTGTTTCATGTTTGGGAATGTGATCTTACGGAATGCAAAGGAATGAGATGTTGCACCACCAGGGTATTCGTAGAATACTCATATACTTGTCTTCGGACAGTATCCACTAGTGAGAATGACTCGTCTTACAAATACTTTATGAGTTTGATGAGAAGCCATTGAGGGCTCCTTTCATATCTTTTGGAGATATCTTTTCAAATCTCATCAGAGATTTTGATTTAAATCTTCGTTGTTTTAAAATAATTTCACAAGCACACGATTGTTTTTCAAATCCATGTTTTCCAAAAGGTCTTCTACGTACTTAATTGTATTAATAAGTAAAACATGAACAAGAATTATACGGTTTAGTCAGCAGATAGTAACTGTACTGACTCACTCTTTACCATTCTATTAGTAGAAATACTCATAGTGTGTAAGTCTTACTGGACATTGGTTTTAGTAGAAACTTCAGCATACGGGGAATATGGTACTTCGGTATTTGGAGGACTTTAAGACTTTGAGCTGGAAACCTGCAGAAGGTTTCTTTATTGAATCTATCTGATCAAAGGTGCAGTATGCGTACTGTAATGGTAATCGACTCAACATGATTTCGAAAACCAAAGAGTTGATACTCCAGAGCAAACGGCTACTGGTAAAGAGTTATCAAAATCCGGTCATAGTTGATAGTTTACTAAAAACTATTAAGGTTATCTTTGCACCTTGTTATTGCAACAAGCATTGACTAGTCACAAAGCAAAAGGCTCATGGTAAAGATATCAAATCCGTTGATAGCTGATAGTTTGCCTAAAAAACTATTTTGTTACATCACTCAAAGATTGGAAGACATCATGAAAGATAGTTACATGGAAGCTCCGTACCTCTGGATATCAAAGTTTTCTTCAAATGCTAAAGTCAAAATAATTAGAAGAAGAAAGATTACTAAAGCTTTCACGATTACAGCAAGTATGAGCATGTCGGACCAAAGTTCAGCGAATGGCGAATCGAAGAAAAGATCACAAGTAATTCAAGAAAATCTGAGCCCAAGATGAAATTATCATTCTTAGTAATTCAAGTTTCAAAGATTGAATTTCTACAGAAGCACAAATGTAAGACAAGTGAAGAACCGCAACGGCAACGAGCTAATATGATACTGAATTCTAATATGTACGCCTAGAAGACTAAAATGATGACTCCTCACTTAGGGGGAGTGTTAGAAACATAATTTCACAGCCTAACAAGAGAAGCTCGGTCTTGAAGAAACAAGCATTTTATAGCTCAATAGTTAATTAATTAATTAATGTTTAATGATGTAATTAGGGTTGTTATGCAAAAAAGCCTGCTAAAGCCAACAGAAAGGCCCATAGGCAAAAACCCATTAGTGTATAAATACTCTTTTCCTATCGTTTTATTTTGGTGAGGCTAGGTCAATATATTGTTAGGTTTCTAGACACCAAAAAGTTTTCTTTCAATCATCAATATAGTCTTTATTTTCCTGCATCTTGATTCTACACATCATTGTTAAGGTTTGTATGAATGATCATGGAACCTACAGCATGTCAACAAGCACTATGGATGAAACAAGCTCTCATCGACTACGACGTACGACTCGACGATGTTCCCATCATGTGCGACAATAAAGGCGCGATTGACCTTAGCAAAAACCCGGTGCAACACTCTCGTACCAAACACATCGAAATTCGTCACTACTTCCTCCGTGATAATGTCCAAAAAGGACATATATATATCGAAAAAGTATCGTCCGTCGACAACATTGCCGACATTCTCATTAAACCCCTTAAACGTGAATCGTTTAACTATCTACATCTTGGTTTAGGAATGATGGAACACATTCCATAATTCATATTAAGAACGTCTCTCTTTCTTCTGTCTTAATTCTAGTCCGTGTTTCATTCCGTGTCGTGACAACTTAAATACTTCATCCGAAGTACTTTAAACACATTTAAGTTGCGAAATGCAAATTAAATTGTCACTCCTCATAGTCATTTTTTTGTGAAAACAAAGTCAGAAATCACTGCCTGCTAGCGGCCCCTATATAGGCGGCCCATTTATATATAAGGGACCGCCATCAGAGAAAATGAAATATGAACACCTGAAACCAAAATTTTCAAAACACAAAAACAAACACCCCCTTTCCAGCGGCCATTGACGAACACAACCCGAAATCCACCAAAAACTCAAAATCGACCATTACAACTTAAATTAAAGATCAAATCAACATCAATAATCATTCCTAACATCTCTAAGATCATCAATTGTAAGTCATTTCAACCATTTCTTTCATTTTGAGTCTAGGGTTCATGATGAACACCAAAAATTAAAATTGGGTATTTTTCATTTTTATTTCAAATTTGTTCAATTAAAACCACTAGGATACAATGTATAACTTAAAATTGCTTCTCGTTGATATAGGATTCTGCTTACATTGATAGGTTTGTCGAAAAATTATTTTCTTTTTAACCAAAACCCCAATTTCATTTTACAAAATCACTCACGTTAGGAACACAATAAAATTGTTGTTTTGCATTGTTAATACAACCCAAAAACGTTTTCAAACACATGCATAATGATCTCATCAACAAATTTCGAGATACATAATTCATATGTATTTTTTGACTTGTTTAGTTGAGCAAAATCAAACTAAGGAGCGTTTGGATTAACTCTTAGGATATTATATTTAGGTTCTAAGTTATTCGCAGCTACACATTTGTTGCTATAGGCACACACTACGCTTTTCTTTGCTTACATTTCTTTTAACCATGTTGATTTATAACTCATCTTATTAGGGAACTGCTAGCAAATATAAGAGGACTATAAAAGATCTCGGTCATACATCCTCAGATTTTTCACATGCCATATACGACATTATTCCTTACTTAAAAATAAATATTCAAAAACCTTGAAAAACGACTTATTCATGAGGGTCGGGTGGTTTATGATGATTTCACAAATCTAAATTATGTTCGGTCTTTTTTTGGTCTAATCGACTTTGAGTGTCTCATTGACATCAATGAACAAATTTATCCTCGTTTTATTCTTGAGTTCTATAGTCAATTTCGTCTCTCCTATAATGATGATGGAGAAATTTTTGTTGAATTCATGTTCCAAGACCATTACTAGTCTTTTTCTCTTAAAGAGTTCGCTGAAATTCTAGGGGTACCATGCGAAGGTGCATGTGTGTTCACCGACAAGTGGGCACTCTATGAATGATTCGATTGGTCTTCCCGGGATGGTCACATACTAAACATTTCTTCATCTCTGGTATTGATATCATTACTTGGTCCGTGTCGACGTGAAGGTCCTGTCACTAGTGTTGCATACAAGAAGAAAATTATTGTTATCTGAATATCAAGTTCTTACTCGTGAAATTGACCCAACTTTCAAAGACATTGAAACCATTCTTTGAGAAAATGTTTTTCGGCTGGGGGAAATAGGATCATGTGCCGGCTTGTCTATGCCTTTGATTTACTACATTGCCAAATTCTCTGAGCTTCCATCTAGCCTACTTTATGGCTAATGAGAATTGAATGCGGTATCTAGACTTTCAAACCTTTCTTCCTTTGGTATGTTCTTGACCAAAAGTCCTACCCAATCCTTTAGTGAAATCTGAATTACAAAATCCTTCCTATGTCTTGTACGATCGTGTCATGGAACCTCTTTCCTCTTCCCAAGAGCGAAAGCCTAGAAGGGACCGTGGCACGAGAAAAGGTCGTACCTCTACTTCTTCAACTCCCGCCTTCGGTGAACCATCTTCATCTCATCCCACAAATGATGATGAAGATGTTGATCACAATGAAGGTACCTCGCATGCAAGTACTCCTTCCCCCGTTAGTTATGTCAACTCCCTTACCAATAAGTCCTCAAGTCTTTCTTATATCCACATAATATTGTATCCTCATCTTGAACCATTCTACACCCGCCAAACCGAAATCATCAACCGTCAAGTCCAAACGAGATGAGCATCGTGGTGGAGTAAGGTCAATCGGAAAAAGTCTTCGAAGGTTGTGGAGGAACTTGAAGAAGTGAGATATGAGGAAATCTCTTTAAGACATTATTATCTATATTATTTACTAATCTATTATGATTATGTGTCTTGACTTATGCTACTTGTTTGTAACGTAGTTACTTTAGTATGGGCACCAGCTTGCATGGATGATTTCTTCTCAATTTTATCATCCTAAACTAATGTTTGCATGCACCTTGATACATTTTAGTTATGCTTAATATATTATACATGTTTATGAACATGTTAATTTGTATGCTCTTTTGAATTGAACCTAGAATGCATTGTACTACATGTTTGATTGCTATGGCTTAAATGATTTTGGCTTGATTAATAATAGGATTTTTAGAAATATGTTAATCTAAGCATTTTAGAAATTTCTGGAAATTTTTTTTAAGTCTCTAGAAAACGGCCCCCTTAAACACTGGGCGGCCCCCTTATATATATGGGACTGCCAGTCCTTTAAGGGGACGCCACTAAAGGTCACGAATTCTCCACTGCGACCTCCTGATTTTCTATGCAGTTGACCACTATCTCATCTAGGCCTAGCTAATTTATGCTTTTTGATAAACATACTTTGGAATCAAAATTTTCTAACCTCGTGCTTTACTACTTCAATCTATCTCTTCACTTATAAATCATGAAAATCTTCATACTCCTTATTCATCATATTCAACTCACTCTACATGACTTCCACCAATGCCTCCTCATCAAATCCTACAAGAAAATCAACTCAATAATCCTCCTAGATAATTATTTCGTCTATTTCTAGTGTGAAGAAGTGACAACTTCACCTCTCCCATTTCCTCTTCTTCTTCTCCAAGTGCTCCTAATTGCCCATTCAAAAAAAAAAAAAAACCATTATACTAAAAAAACCCAACTCAAGTCATGAAACTATTCATCCTCCTTTCAATCTTGCTACAAATTATCACCAACTCCTTCAAATGAACCAATCTCTCCTCTACTCAAATATTATTTTCTACAAAACCCTAAGGGATGTTCCTCCAGACCTCTTATCCTCACCTATCCAACCAGCTCCCCATTGGTATCTCCCTTCATTATCACCAATCACACTCTTGAAATTCCATCAAGTCCACATTACTCAATCCTCCTATCATGGACATTCACTTTACTTACAAACTATCATGACTATCATGGATCAACTTGTGTTTGTTGTTTCCACAACCGTAACCTCTACTTGAACCTTCGAGATGAAATGAACATTATGTTTGCTCATCTTGAATACCTTATAACAACCGCCCTCACACAACTCTCTTTCAACCTAACACCTTAAATTTTCTCCTCTTCTAAAAGCACCTAATAATGGTAAACCAAAAACCAATTTTGTCTCCATAATCTTGCCTATGTAATCTTCTAGGATAAATGTTTTAGCTTATGCTCACCCATGCTCTAATTATCTTATGTTAGGTTATGTTTGTGTTGTGATGTAATTTTATTGATTATGTATGCTTGTATTCTCATATATTGTCCTTGTGACTATATATGGTTTCTTTATGCATTTGAATGAACTTTAGTTATGCTTCTAAATGTGTGGATTGAATCCTTAAGATATTTGTCATGCTATGGTTGTTTGCTCTTGTACCTCTAATCTTGTTTTGTAGCAAACAAATTATCGTAAGATCGATCCCTTGGTGCCCCGAACAAGGGGGAGCTTACATCAAGGGGGAGTCTTTAATCGTCGACTTCTTTCTCTCTACTCAACTCGACGATCAACCTTTTTGGATTCGACAAAAAGGGGGAGAAGTAGAATTAAACTCATTAATAATTTATAAACCTTTAAATTTTATACTAAATGAGTTTATATTTTGTCATCATCAAAAAGGGGGAGATTGTTAATACAAATAATGTCCAAAAACGTTATTTATATTTTTCGACCTCTCAATGTTTTGATAATAACAAAATGTGAAAACGTTTACGATAAAATTAAACGTTTATAAATTAATAATCATAAAATTCTATTTCTATGATTAATCACTTAAGGTATGGATAAACAAATCATTAAACATGATTAGTGATCAAGAAAATAATTTTTTCTTAAATCTTATACTTCCACAAAAATGTTTTTATAAAAATATAAAAACAAATTATTTATTAATTAAAAGAAATGTTTTATTAAAAACATAAAATTTGAATTTCAAATTTTCCCCCCAAAATGGAAGGTTCCATAACAGATACAACCTTCACCACAAAAGGACAAAAAAGGGAGCGGAGTCTAGTGGCGGCCCCCTTATATATAAGGGGCCGCCGGGACCGCCACCAGCAACGGCTACTTTTTTGTCCCCTATAAATACTGGGCCACCCATTTCAAAATCAGACTTCCTCTTGCCAAAAATTCTATCAGATCTAGTTTTCTCTCTTCTTCCTTTCTTTCTAAAACACATATCTTGATCACTAACATACCTTGATTTTGTTTCAAGTGATTAATTCTTTCTTCCTCCCTTCTTCACCTTCTAATCAAGTGCAAGAGAAGATTGTTGTATTAATTGGATCAAGTGTAGATCCAAGTGTGTAGATTGTATATTGGTGTGATTTGGATTGTGTGTCAATCCAAGAGTGTAGATCTTGTGAGTGTTTGAAGACTTAGTGAAGTCTTAGATTGGTTCTAGCTAAGATTAGGACTCGACATCTAGCTTAGTGTCGGAAAAGAAAGTAAGCGACGTGTAAACGGTTTTCTCCGCCTAAAGGGAGCTTGTTGACATAGTGAAATCTCGAGTGGAGTGCTCGGGGAGTAGAGTAGGAACGAAGAGGTGCTTCGTTGCCGAACCACTATAAATCTCGGTGTCTTGGTTTGATCGTTTCTTTCTTTATCTCTTTACTTATTACTTGCATTATTAGATAGTTTTGTTGTGATTCATATTGTTGGTTGATTGACATACATCTCGAATCAAACTATTTCATAAGCAAATTTTTAAAACGCAAATTAACCGGTAAAACTATTCAACCCCCTTCTAGTTTCTACAGTTGTCTTCCGATGAGACCTTTTCTATAGAGATATTCCCTTTTTGAACATTATCGCGAAGGAAGTGATGACGAATTTCAATGTGTTTTGTTCGTGAGTGTTGAACGGGATTCTTAATTAAGTCTATAGCTCCTTTGTTATCACACATTATTAGAATGTCGTCTAACCTAACGCCATAGTCTATGAGAGCTTGTTTCATCCATAGAGCTTGTTGACATGCCTTTCTGGCGCTTACATATTCTGCTTCGGTTGTGGAGATGGCAAGAGCGGTTTGCTTCTTCGAAAACCAAGATGTTAGGCAACATCTCATAAACGTGCAAACACCACTAGTGCTCTTGCGATCTACGTAAAGGGCACAATAAGCTATCACAAGCCACTAGCAATCCATATAAGCAAGTAAGAAACTGAATTCAACAACTATAATAAGCACTTAATAAGCTAGAAAAGAAAATAAGCAATTTCCTACACTATGCTAAAAAAACAGTCAAGTCCCTACTTTAAGCTTAAAAATAAGCTATCAAAAGGGCTTCCTAAGGTCTGAGCTTGATGGAACTTATAGTTGGAACCTAGGGGTAATCTAAAAAGCTAAAAAGATCTAGGGGCTTAAGGACAAATAAAGACTAATAAGATGGTCTTAAAAATGTGTCTCGCACAGGGAAATAAACAAGCAAAGGGGGGCTTAATTTGACAGCTTTAAAATAGATGGTTCAAAAATAGGTCAAAATTAAAAATTAAGTTAAGCAGATTAAGCATGGCTTTAAAGTGTGTTAGGTGCCACAAATATTTTAAAGGATGAAAAGCATTTTTTTTAGATTTGGAGAAAATCGTAATAGTTTCACTTATGAAAATTATAATAGAAAAATGTGACGAATGTGTTAAAAAAACTAAGGGTTCCTAATGGTTTCCTACTACTGGTTTTTTACACATTTGGATCGAGCATCAAAATAGCAACTAAACTTAAGTTTTAAAAAGTCTTTTAAGCAAATATGCACTTTGGAGTCTTTTTAAAAACTACAGGCTAAGGAAATAATGGAAAACTTGGAAAAACACCTTTTGGACTTAAAAAAATTGGAAAAACATACTCACAATAGCTTAAAGACTTAAGCTAAAGTTAACCATG
Organism: Tanacetum coccineum; assembly: GCA_026074375.1. NCBI lineage: Eukaryota > Viridiplantae > Streptophyta > Magnoliopsida > Asterales > Asteraceae > Tanacetum > Tanacetum coccineum. Next base: position 13,233 of record BQNB010005711.1, read on the forward strand.
TGACACCAACCCATAACATTCCTGTTTTGACCTATTTTGGGCTTATCCCAAACACCCTTTTAGGTTTTAAAAATGAATTTTTAAAACTGTAAAGTCTAGTTTAAGCACCAACTTTTGAAAACAAGTATTAAGCAAGCATGGTTTATCACCAATAAAGGTAAATGAATAGGAAAATAGCACTTTGAAACAATAACTAATACGGACAACAGTAATAAGCTTTATGAGGGCTGGTTTATTAAGGCTCAAATTTTAAAAGTGAAATGAGTAGATGAGCAACTAAAAAGCATTTTTAAGCATCACAAAACACAAATAAGCACAATAAGTCATTAATAAGCTGAAAATAAGCCACAATAAGCAATGCTACAGTAAAAATAAGCTAAAATTTAAAAAGAAAGCATACCTTTTATCCTTGCTCAAAACAGGATAAAATGAACCTAAATAGCTCTTTTTCCTGACCCAAGCTTTTAATTAGCTATACTAATATTCCCAATGTGCCATACTTGTTGCTCATTCATCCTGTTTGCTTGAGCAAACATTAAACTTTTTCCTCTCTTTAAATTTTCCCTTAAAATTTTTGTTTCAATGTTTAAAAAACAGATTTATAAATTGACTTATATTAAGCTTAAAGTGAGCTTCATGAAACAGAACTTGGACAACAATTTTTAAACTTAAATATCCATTTTCATTAAAAGAAATTTCAATGTACATGGAAAGTTTAAACTAAGTTACACTAACAAACTAAAATTGACTTCTAAAAACTTACACACTAAAAAAATAACTATTTGCTCAAGGGTTTACAAGGATTTTTTAGCCCAAAATTAAGTAGGGTTTGTGTCTCTTGGTCTTCTTTCCTTGTGCTTCTTTGTTGACACAGAATACGACTTGTGTTTGGTGTATGGTAGAAACTCAAACAAATCCTCGGCCCTAGGATTGTCTTGGTCCAAAGTCAAACGAATCTTGACTTCTAGTTCCTAGCCAACTAGGTGTTGATGAGGATTGCCAGCTTGTCTAGAGAACCATGTGGGGGTGGGGAAGGGTGGTGGTGATGGTTTTGGAGGGTAGGGAACAGTAGTCGAGGTGAGATAGATAGGTATTGGGGGTTGTGGGTTTGGCCGGGAAATTGTTGGGAAAGATGTACAGTGATTTAAAAACGGATGTGAAGGCGGGTTGGGGGTTGTCAAATATTGGTCCCTCATTGGGTATTATGATGTTTGCAAGTTTCGTCTTGTGTAGATGATAGTTTGGGGGGACCTTCGGCAGAAACACACCCCTCAAGAGTTAAGAGTTACTATGGGGCAATTGCAAGTTTTAAGTCCTTTTGGCGTATAACTTTGGGAAGTTGGCAAGACTTCAGGCCCCCTTATGGTTAATTCTTTTGGGCAAGTTATGGCAGTTTTTAGCACTTCCAGTATTTTCTTTATTTTTCCCTTCTTTAAAATAAGTTAGGGACTTGACAAGTTTGGCCCCTAAACTTATTTTTCTTCACTTTTTGACTTTGGATTTGTCGGGGTTGACTTTTTTACACTTGGGCTTTGTCTTGACTTTGTCTTTTCCATTCCGTGTCTGGTTTTGTCGTTTTGGCTTCGTTTTTTGTCTTTTTCTTACGGATATCGTAACTGCCACAATGACCATTAGCAAAAAAGCATATTTTTGGCTATTTTAAGTCGTTTTTGGTTATTTTAATCTTGTTTTTAAAGTAAAAGGCCTACTGGTTTTGAGTGTATAATTAATACACATCACCACAGACTCATTTGTATAAATTTTAAATGTTTCTTGAAGCAGCATTGAATCATAAAAATCATAAAAAGCAAAGACGTTATTGTTTTCCTTGGCTAGTGTGAGCATCGTGATTGCTTTAGTTTAGGGGATCCTGATAATGTTGGTGCATAGGAACGATCCGCTTGTGTAGCCTGTATTCACAAAACACAAAAGAGGAAAAGAAATTTACGGACTTATATACATTGGTAAAACAAGGAAGTTACGGTAGTTATAGGTTATACTTGAATATGCAGGATTGCATTTACAAACAATGATGTTGATGAAACCAAAATAATAAGACTTGGTGCCATAACAACTGATTATGAAACACCATCTGTTAAAATTTATAAAGAAACATAATTTTTTTGTTATAAAAAGTTGAATAAAGTTGATTTTGGTGAAAATAGAAATGGGTCTGAGTTCTATTGAAGACGGATTTCGAGTTTTAATTGTTCTCCATAATTTGAGTTTTTATCTTGGATTTCGCATTTACGCCTAATGACCAGAGTGAGTTCTTAAAAAATAGGACCCGAGTTTTGCTCTTTGACGTTTTATCTATCATTGTAACTTCATATGTGTGTCAATAATGGCAAAGGTAAAGAAATTGTATATGCAGTTAACAATGGCATCTATAATCTATAACTCCTGAAGACCTTAGAAAGTTCGGGGTTAACGTGTGTCTTGATTGGGACTTCTAAGTTACAGTGTAAGCTGCTGCAAAAAGCTTCCATCAGCAATGAGACATCGTTGAATATGTAGGTGCTCAGTTGTGCACCTAATCCATTGTTTACCGGGAAATGCGCAGAGCAAACTGAAATGCAATCTACATTAAAATGCCTTCACATTCGTAATAGTCTAAGCAACAACAGGTCCTGTATTTTAGAGGGCTAATTTATTTATTGTTTTTTTTGTTTAACAGCAAGAACGAATAGATAAGCCGCAACTTCTCATAATAGTTAAACAAAATATACCAATAATTAGGGTAATTACACGATTGACAATGAGCGTTTATATGCACAATGGTGAGGTACAAAGATCCGGATATAGCTATTAGTCTTCTGAAAACAATCCACAATCACCAAATCACTCATTTTTCCGCTTTGTCAATTTAAGACTACCTTGGTCTTCTTTTTACCTCCAATTCTGGGATAAAAAAAAATTCACAAATCAAATACTGATTCCTAAACTAACTTACCAACAAAATCAAAACACACGTTAATGACAACAAACTAAAACTTGGTTCATTTGGGTTTCCGAAATAAAACCGTCAAATCCATAAATACAACAGCAATCAAACCCCTAAAAAGAGTAGATCATTTTTTCAGCAATTATGATCAACATAAAAAGTTCTTTAGCACTTGATTCAAAATTAGAAGCCCTTTAGCAAATCCAAACACTAACTACTAAATTTGCAAGATTTCAAAGAACACTCAGCACACTTTCCTGAAGCATATGTACTTTATTGGAGAGTCTAATTGCAAACCATGTATCTTCAAGTTTTTAGGCACCTCTTATAACTATAATGTAAATTTTTGTCTGAGATCCCTTCACTTGGCTTGCTATCCTTTGATTGTACATTGCTTGGTTATCTTCGGGACCTTGAAAATGGGTTCCGTACCTTGAACAAGTGAAGGCATATCTAAAATGAACAGGAACCAAAGTTAACACTAAATGATTAATTATCCAGTTTTGAAAGATACGCGTGTGGCCATAAACCACATATATTAGCTGGCAGCTTACACGGTTGCATCCTGTGCTTCTAACGAATGTTTTAATAACCAAAGCAGAGGCATATAGGCATATACTCTTGTACAGAAAAAAGTGGGCTTCATGTTTCTTACCGTTGAATCATCTTCATCTTTTACATGAGCACACTCAGTCGAATCGAAAACTTCTTAAAGTGGGGTTTCATGTTTCTTACTGTTGAATCATCTTCATCTTTTACATGAGCACACTCATTCGAAACTTCTCACCACCTTTGTTTAGCTTTGTGCAGCCTGCATACTAATACATTTGTTTACTAGAGTTTTAAAATAACATCATCACATGTATACTGCTAAAATACATAAGCACATATGATTTTTCAGTATCTAGAAGTCGTAAGGTCGATGATACATTAGATTTTATGTAACTCTTGATATTTTAACTGGCCTTCTTACCAATGGGTAAGCAAAAAAAAATCAATTCCCTTCACTACTCAGATACGTGGTCGTTCTTAAAATTCATTTATGGTATGCTTAAAAACACACAATGAGTAATTTTGTTGCTTGTGTAAGTAATTGAGATAAATGAAGGGTTGTACATGATGGTAACGCGCTCGTTTAAGCTCTGGCTCGGGATGCATAAACTTAATTCTACTTCCAACTCTTGAATGTATATGCCTGCATTAGAAACAAAACCTAGTTAAGGAAAACCATCAAACACATACGCGCATATTGCCAATATAGAAAAAGTACAGGTATGATGAAATCAAATACCGTCATTTGATTGTATCATTTTTCCCTTATGTTTTGCCACTTTTATATAATTATTACATTATTTGGTACTTAATTCCTTTAAATTTGATAAATGCAGTCATTCAGGAGTGTTTTGTGAAGAGAAGCTAAAAGGCGCAAAATTTGGAGCAAAAACGGAGATATTTAAAGATTGCTAAATTTTCAAGTATGAGTATCCGCATAAAGAGATACGGCGTTTCCAGTGCCAGACTTAACAAGTAAAGTGTTTTTTGACCAATTCCCAAATACGGAATCCATGCTGTTCTCATAGCCGTATCCATGAAGATTAACCATTTGTAAGATAAAGTAAATCAAGTTTAGTAAATTAGGTTTTGATATCAAAGATTTTTTATGAAACATAGCGCGCACTCAAGGAAATCCTACCTAAATTACGCCATATCGAACCTTGCCCTGTAAGGCTTACGAGTCTTTTTAGACACTATAAATAGAAGACTCAAAACGAGTTTTCATGGTGCAACAAATCTATTCATTATACACATACTCACTTATTGAACGGAATTTTAGAAGAGAAGATCAGTCACCAAGGTCAAGCATCGATCATAAATCCATAGAAGTCATCATGTAATTTTTACTCTTTTAATCGTTCGATTTTAATTGTTGGATTACGCTTGTATAATTACAATGGTTGTGGGCTAGAGATCACCCTTGGTATTAGCCTCTTAATGGAAAGTTAATGTTTGGTTTGTTTGTAAAATTGATTTCTTAATTTAATCATTGATTGTTTAATTATGTTTTATCACACCTAATATTGTTTTATGTGTTTGATTATGCGACCTATCATTCAACTAGGTCTAGTGAAGCTAATAAAAGTAATCTAGATACGGGATAGGCCTCAATATCATGTTTCTTTTACTGAGATCAATGGATCACAAATTACATTTTTTGTCTTGTCTTTTGAATTACGAGCTCTTTGTTAGAGCGGTAGAGTGTCAATGTTTATGTTTCAGCACATCATGCTCTTTATTAACTGATAAAGATTTAAATAGTTAGACTACCAGTATATAAAACACCGTCAAACCAATTTGTGGGTAAATAGTCCGTTGGGCTAGGGTTTTAACAGGCTCTCCCACCTGCTTTAATTCTCTAGATAGATTATTAATTAAACTAAGGGCTTTATGCTGGAACGCATTGATGTGACAGGATTAATTGTGTTTAGGTCTTAGGATGATGACCCGCCTAAGTTTAGGATTTGGATATGCCGCTTCGTGATAAGTAAATTTCATTGCACTAAAACCAAACTAAACCCAACATTGAACCGGATTTTAATATGGCTTCAATACAATTTTCTATCATTTGCTATGTATCGCTTTTCTATCTTCTATTTTTTATTCTTTTTGTGTTTATTGTGTATTGAATTGAGATTTTGGTTTCCATAAACTGTGCCCAGTCTCTCGGGCTGAAAACCCCAGATATCGTTATACAACGTTATAATAGACTAGGTTTACCAGAAATTAGTCTAATTATTAATACTAATAGAATTTTAGGTTTAATGTTTCATTTTAAGTGTTCGACCCCTACTTACCGCCATAATACTCTGACCGGGTACACTGCTGTTAAAGTGTTGTTTAGGTTCGGTCGGCTAAATTTAAATTTAATAACTGTTATCAAAGTAATTGACCCTAACACGAACAGACACATCAGGTTTTTGGCGCCGTTGCCGGGGAATGAATTAATTAAACCTTATTCTTATTAGTATTTCTAACCTTTAATTAGCTTAGCTTAGTGTAATCTAATTCTGTTTGTATTTAATTAATTGCGTGTTTAATTGTTTGTTTAAATTATCTGGCAATTTTTCTCTGAAGGGGGGCAGAATACTTAATACGGCGTATTCTCAATTTGTTGGATACGGCGTTTAAATGTTTTCTTAAATACTAATACGGCTATACGACTCTAAACCCTTGAATAGGCGTAATTTGTCTATTTGACCGTGTTCTTTCCTAGCAAATTAGTCAGGTTAAATGGACGACTCCAACATTACTATGGAAGAAATATATCAGGCTTGAGAGAAAAGCTTGTTAGGCATGGTTAAAAGTGTATAATGGGGATGCTCTATGGAAAGATCTGGTATGATGAAGGACGTTCACGCATCCTCAGATCTGTTGAAACCTGAATTCCCAGCTCTAGTCTTTGATGACGCGTTAACATCTAAAGTAACGCTCTCCTGTGAACCCACGGTAAGTCCTCTTAACGACCATAAAATAGACTTTAGAACATTGTTTGACGAATCCGACAATGAATATTACACGGTAATTTATGACGAAAATTCATTTTCCTATAAAATAATTTTTGTCAACGATTTGAAAACAGATTCTGAAAATGATAATGATAAAGTTAATATGCCTTTATTTCTGACACCCGGTCCTGAGGTCAGTTAATTTGTTGATTTAGACTTCTTTAAAGATTTTGAGAATGAATTTCCAGCCATTGTTTACAATGATGCTCTAACGTCTAAATCAGATTTCTTAACTGAACCTAATTTAAGTCCTCAACATATCGATAAATTTAATCTAAAAGATGAAACATCATTGTCCGAATGTGATGAAGAGGAACAAAAAGTTTTATACTTTAATGAATTATTTACTTTTAACGTAATTTATCCCGATGATCTAAAATCGGACACGGACAATGCTAATGATGAAATAGATATTGAGCAACCTTTGGAGGATATGTCTGTCATACCATTACCTAATATAATAAACATTGATAAACAAGGGTCAAATAAGCTTTTGAACACAAGTCATGATACAACTAATAAATTTTTCAAAACTGAAACTTTTATCAAGAGACAGAATGTTAATATCATGACTTGTAATTTTCTCAAAGGGACGCCAATAAATCTTATCTAGAATTTATATGTGCCATTTGACATCCCGTTCGACCCCAAGTTGTTTTATAAGGATGGGATTAAATTAGGGCAGGCCGAACTTCAAGATCAGCTGAAACAAAAGTGCTTCCCGAGAGACAACCCGGTCATTTTAATTGTTTGTTTGCATTTTTATTGTCTTTGTTGTTCGGAGTTTTTTCTGTCTTCCCAGGAAACTCTATACGGAGTATCGATCCCCTCTAGATTCGGGCGTTATAGACGTGTCTAGACGTTATCAATTTTTAAAACTTAAATATTTAATTTTCAGTAATTTAATTGTTTTATACAGGAACCATATGGCGTATCCTAGGGTTTGGGATACAGCGTATTGATCCCTTTACAGTTGTGTGTTTAATTGTTTTCTTGTACCATTGTAGCGAGATAGAATTTGCACTCGTCTTCTAATCTTTTATGCAGGACCTTGCTGAAACTATGATATGGTATAATCTGAAAAAGACATGTGTTGAACTTATCTGGGCATTCTGAGGCCCTAGTCAACACACTTTTTGCTCAAGAACTCATCTTAGAGAATATCACGAGCAAAACATCAGGGAGTTTTCCGTTCTAATTCTATTGTTCCCTTATTATTTAAATGGTTTTCATCTATACAGACAGAGACGTTAATACTTATGTGGGGGAATGGAGATTTGAACGTACTTTATTTTTTACCAAAATATACATGCAAGTGTGAAAAATGGCCATAATTTAAAAAAAAAATCAGCATGACTTTTGTAAAAATACTAGTTTAACATCCTAGCGCTCTATAACCCTTGATACGTATTTGTGAGAATTTAAGCTATTCCGTTTCTAACTGTCTACAAAATTCCACAAAATTATGAGTGTGCCAGGGTGATGTGGTGGATTTAGAAACTTTGGCCTGGTATATTACTCGAGATCCGCAATGAGAGTACTATGGATTTAGATGGTAGGAAAACATGTTTTAATTGATAAATTTTTAGGATGGAACGTAATTGCTACATGTCGTAAAATTAATACTAACTGGTTAGTTAAGCCGTGTTAAACCCTTTGTTTACTCTCATTTTAGAGTAAGTTCCTAGGAACAACCGGTTGAGCCCATTCTTTTCTTTTTCTACTCATATTATATGTTCGTTAACCTTTACGCCTTAACCTCCGTGTCGATTAAGCCTATTTTGATCAAAGTTGCTCGTTGCTTTCGTGTAAAGTTTTGTATTTTATGTGTCAAAGTGAAATTTTTCTATCTCTATAATGGTCGGGAAATTGCACAATGCAATGGGAAAAATATGTAGCTCGTAAGTTTCGCTACTTTCGCGATTATGAATCATGTCCGAAGAAGAAGTGCTACAAAGAAAAATATTATCCGGATGAATTATGATAGTGAAGACGGTGGAATCAAATCGAAGTTTATGATGTTTTAAAAAAATAAAAAAATAAAAAAATAATATATTCGGTTCAAAAGAAGTCTATACCGAAGGAATTACTTGGAAGGATCGATTATTCGTTGATACGTTACAAAAATCAACCATGTAAAGTCTTGTAAAAAGCCCCCATGGGAGGTCGATATCACCATTATTCTGTAAAAGGTATGTAAAGAGTGGATGTAGGAAGTTTTTAGTTGACGTTATTGAGAAACACCAACTTAGGTTGTCTTTGTCATCTCAGTGATCGAGGCGTTTGTCTATATGTTCGAGTCTTTATCATGGAACGGTCGAGGGAAAGTTACTAGCAACCGTACCTTATTTGTTGGCTTAATCTATTTGTTTCGTGAAATTTTGTTTAACATCATTTTACTTCCCATTCCTAGCAACTAACCTTGGGTTTTACTCGAACGAGGTTGGAGTAAGTCATGCATGTCTATTCCGTTGTTACAGCCATGTATGTGTGATTTAGCCGCCTTGTTAGTTTACAACTTTTGCTGAAAGCTAGAAGCTCCCTACCCTATATCATTCTTCATCCTAACCGCTGGTTAAACATGAACAGGGATGTGATCGGATCGTATGTGTCTATTCCGTCGTTACGGCCGTGTATGTACGATACAACTGCCTTGTTGGTGTGCTACTTATGGTGCAATATTGTTGAATGATCAACCCTAAGCCTATTTATAAGTACCCAATTTATCTTTTGACTTGTTTCTCCTTAGCTTTAGCGGTGGAGATATGTATCCTTGCCAAGCCTATGATACGAAACTAATCACGGCCGAGCAATTGAGCGTACTACTTAAATGTTGCACCCTAGATTAGTTGAGTAATCTGAGTGTTTTTATTTCCATATTTCGTAAGGAGCTTGGTCATGTACAGGTGATTAGGATAAAACGATGCTGAAACAGAAAACCCTCAACTTCAGTTGGGACACATTTTCATAAATTGAAACTTTTTCTAAGGTCTACTTGAGGACAAGTAGGATTCAAGTGGGGGGATATTTGAAGACATCAAATAACGTCGCTTTATTATATCATTTATCCCAACTGTTTTTTGCCACTTTATTTATTATTATGCCATTATTTGGTACTTAATTGCTTTAAAGTTGATAAATAGTCATTCATGAGTGTTTTTTGAAGACAAGCTAAAAGGCGCATAATTTGGAGCTAAAACGAAGATATCTAAAGATTGCTGAATTTTCACCAATACGCCGTATCCAGCAAAAGAGATACGGCGTATCAGCGCCAAAACTTCACAAGAAAACGCGTTTGACCAATTCCCAATACGGCGTTTTCCATGCTGTCTGTCTACATTACGCGTATCCATGAAGGATAACCATTCGATGTTACAGTAAATCAGTATTTAGGAATGATATCTAAGTTTTATTCATGAAACATAGCGGCGCAATCCAAGGAATCCGCCCAATACGTCGTATCGACCTGCCAGATTCGGCGTATCGAGTCTTTTTCCGACACTTATAAATAGATAGACTAAAAACGAGTTTTCAGTGCTGCAAAAATCTATATTCATTATACCATACTCACTAAAGAAGAATTTTGAAGAGAAGTCAGCCACCAAAGTTCAAGCATTAGATCAAGAGTCCATAGAAGACATCGTGTAATTTTTCTCTCTTAACTCGTTCGATTTTTCAGTTGTTTGATTACGCTATGTATTAATTACAATGGTTTGTGGGCTTATACCTCGGGTATCTAGCCCCCAAATATCTAATGAAAGTTATATGTTGGTTTGTTTTAAATCGAGTTCTTACTTAATCGTTGAATTTGTTTTAATTATGTTTATCACCTCATACTTGTTTATGTGTTTGATTATGCGACCTTCGTTCAACTGGGTCTAGTGATACCTAAAAAAGTAATCTAGATACCGGGTAAGCTATCCATATCGTGTTTCAATATTACAGGACCAATATGTCACAAATCGTTTCTGTCTTTGTCTTTGAATTATGAGCTTTAGTTGGAACCGGCAGGTGACCCGTTTTTTATGTTTTAGCATCATGCTCTAATTAAGTGATAAGATTTGAATTGGTGGACTACAGTTATATAAAACACCTGTCAATCAATAAGTGGGGTAAAGGTCCCGTTGGGTTAGGGTTTTTAACAAGATCACCAACTGTTTTAATTCTCTATGGATAGATTATAATTAACTAAAGGATGCATAGGTTGCTTTATGCGGCACATTAATTGTGACAAGATTATTGTGTCTTGGTCTTAGGATGGATGACCCGCCCTAAGTACTTAAGAATGATATGGCCGCATCGAGATAAGGTAAAATCATTGCACTAAAACAAACAACCAAACATTGAACAGGATTTAAGATGGATAATATAGTTTTCTTATCATTTGGATATGTACCAACTTTTATATCTTTAATTTTCTTTTACGTGTTTATTGTGTAGGAATTGAATATTTGTTTCCACCAACCTGTGCCAGTCTCTCAGGCTAAAAACCCCCCATATCGTTAGACAACGTATATAGCATATGTTTAACCAGTCAATAGACTAATTAAAATACTAATATAATATAGGATTAATGTTTCATTCTTAGTGTTCGAAACCCTACTTACCACGAACTCTATCTTGACCGGGTACACTGCTCGTTAAAGTGTTGTTTTAGGTTTGTCGGCTAAATATAAATTTAAAACTTGATAATCAAATAAATGACCCTACGCGACAGCACATCAGGTACCTTTCTTTCTATCTTCTAAAAAGACAACGCAATATGAAAATCAGTCTTTTGGCCTGTGTTCAATTCTCTGCACATCTCTATTAGTTTCCTAAAATTTTACATACCCCGAAGCTAATTGAATTCAGTTGCGTTATCCACCTTCTTCCAATAACCTGAATCCTGCATAACCAACCAAGAGGTCATGTACACCATTATTATCTTTTCTACACACTAAATTTATCAAATAGGTTTCTACGAAATTGTCAATATACTCAGTGTTTTGCCATGTGAATAAGCGAAAAAAATAAGCCATCCCAAATAACACCCCCATATGTAGCATAACTGTTACATTTTGTTATGTAAAATCAGTTCCAATATTAGACCCAAAAATGTTAACAATTATCAGCACAATATAACGCAAACAAATATCGCATCAGATTCGTTAAACATATGAGCTTAAACATAAAATCTTCACCCTCAAAAAAAAATGAAATAAAAATGAAAACATATAATACACTCAAAATCTAAATATTTAATTAGGGTAGAGAATCCTTACATAATTGGTTTGATGCAATTTCACCACAAACCCTTTTTCCCATTGCGTGTCGATCATCAAGCATATTCGAACTCCTCATATTTCATCTTTCCTAATACCAAGGAAAACCATAATTAAATCTAAAATTATAACGGGGGCTTCAACCAAAATCTATTATCAAAAACAAAAGCCAAAAATATAAACCAAAAACAAAAAACAAAACTTTTCACAACCCCAAATCTCCAAAAACTGAAAATCACTTGCATGCAATCTTATTGTGTGAATGGATTTACTATGTGTTTTTTTGGTGTGAGGTGATAGAGGGATCCAGAAGGAGAGGAGGGAGGAGAGGCTGAGAGACACGTAGTTCCAATATTTAGACCCAAACGATTAACAATTATCATCACAATATAACGGCAAACAAATATCGCCATCAGATTCGTTAACATATGAGCTTAAACTAAAATCTTCACCCAAAACAAATGAAATTAATAAAAATGAACATGTAATAACACTCAAAATCCAAAATTTAATTAGGGTAGAAAAACTTACATAACTGGTTTGATGTAATTTCACCACAAACCTTTGTTTCCATTGCGTGTCGATCATCAAGCACATTCGAACTCCTCATCTTTCATCTTTCCTAATACTAAGGAAACCCATAATTAAATGTAAAATTAACAGCTTCAACCAAAATCTATTATAAAAAACAAAAGCCAAAAAATAAATAACTAAAATATAAACCAAAAATATAAACCAAAACTTTTCACAGCTCCAAATCTCTAAAAACTGAAAATCACTTGCATGCAATCTTATTGTGTGAATGGATTTACTGTGTGTTTTTTTGGTGTGAGGTGATTGACGGATCCAGAAGGAGAGGAGGGAGGAGAGGCTGAGAGACACGTATGATGGGTACGTTTTTGCAAATGAAGTGAGAGAGGGACAATTAAATGTTTTAACCCAAGAAGAAACCGGGTGGGGCCGGGTGAATTCAATACATTTAAGGCGGTGCATTGGGAGAACGATCCTGACCTTTAATATAAAACAAGTCTATTTAATCCAATGTATCAATTTTAAACGACTCATATAGAGGTCGTTCTCTTATCTTGTGCTATTGACCTATGAAGTAACATTCCCCAAACCCATATTCCGCTGCGACCCATTTTGGGGGTGTTACAGCATGCGCAATCGACTTTGGAGGAAATTAGGATACTCATCTTCCACTAGTAGAATTCTCGTACAACAATAGTCACCACTCAAGCGTGAAGTATGCACCATTTGAAGCTTTGTATCGAGGGAAATGTTGAACGCACATAGCTTGGGCAGAAGTAGGAGAAAGAAAGCTTATTGGACCGGAGATCGTCCAAGAGACCACCGACAAGTTTGTTCAAATCAAGGAAAGACTTAAGGCTGCACGAGATCGCCAGAAGAGCTATGCTGATACTCGGCGAGAACCTTTAGAATTCAGTGTTGGCGATAAAGAACTACTTAGAGTATCGCCTTGAAAAGGTATAGTACGTTTCGAAAAGAGAAGCAAACTTTCATCGAGATACGTAGGACTGTTCGAGATCGTCGAACGAGTCGGTCCTATAGCTTACCGATTGCGTTTTCCGCAAGAAATCGTAGGCATTCACGACACGTTTCACGTGTCAAACCTAAAGAAATTCCTGGCCGACGTAAACTTACATGTACTGCTAGAGGAAATCAAGATTGACAATGAACTACATTTTGTTGAGGAACCGATTGAAATCATAGACCGTAAAGTCAAGAAACTAAGGCAAAGTTGCATTCCCATCGTGGAAGTTTGTTGGCACTCCCGACGAGGACCGGAATTTACATGGGAACGAGAAGACGAGATGAAGCGTAAGTATCCGCAACTGTTCGCCAGTGCTTCGGCTTAGGATGAGCAACTGAAATTTCAGGACAAAATTCCCTTTAACGGGGGAATACTGTGACAACTGTCTATTTTGAGATTAGTAACCGATAGCAAACATACGACATTTTGAATCCTTCTAATTATTTGTTGAGGCACTCTTACATGGTCGTGTCATTTTTATTAAATGCTTATTTTTTAAGAACCCTAGTTATACGAACGCACCTTCGATCTATGATCCTAGTTAACGTCTTAATGGTCAACGATATGCTCAAAGGTCATTAAGTTAATGTCAACAATCATAAATAAACATAAGTCATTTACTTTTATTCACTTAGGTTAATTCACTTTTCATAACTTGCAAGTTTCTCGGTAAACCCGATATTGCGTAAATTTTTACGTTTTTGCACTCATACTTCTTATAACGGACTTAAAACACTTCAATATGACCTAATTGTATAAATTCACTCTTAACCAACATTACATAACACATTTTGCATTTAACCTACAATATACTATAAATTATATACATAACTGTACCTTTTTACATAAAAACTTATACATTTAACATATAAAATATTACATACACTTAATAAATTCATACACAATTATATATAAAATCAAAAATTTGTAATTAGGTCCTCCTTAGGCCCTACAAACCAACCATGTCCTCCCCATGGAGCCAATCCCTTCATTTTGTTTCCTTCCACACATTTATTCACCCTAATTCCCCATTTTTGGCATCATTACCTCTCATAACTTCTCTCCTCGTCTCACATAGTTCTCCTTAATCATTCTCTCACCAAAAACACAGAAAACCCTCCTTATTCTGTTTCAAAAATCGTTCACCACAAGTCCACCACAACCCACCACTTAAAATCTTGATTAAACACAAGAAAAACACTCAAAAATGCCTATTTTGATCACCCTCTAAAAGTGCCTTGGTTCATTTTCTTTCAAGAAACACTAAATTTATAGTGTTAGGGGCTGTTTTGATTGAGATTTTAGAGGTGTTGTTTCATGGATTATTTGAAGATTGATTGAGGTTATTGTTGGTTTTGATTGGTGACTCGTTGTGGTTTTTATTATAGTTTTTGATTGTTGGTTTTGGTTGTTTTTGGAAGATCTTTGCAAGGCATATTTCTAGGGTTTATAAGTTGATTTTGGTTGGGTTAGATGATGATTTGAATCAAGGTTTTTGGTTGTTTTGATGTTTGGTTTGGTTCGAATAAGCAAGAGCACAAAGAGGGTTGGTGTTTGGTTTTTTTTACTCTTGATTTGGTGTTTCATTGTTCTTGGTAAGCTTATAACCCTTGATTTCATTTTTATTGTTGAAAAATGGTCATGCATGATTGAGTTAGATTCTGTGAATGCATGTTTGATTTATGTTTAATAAGTGTAGTAGGATCAAGGTGGCATTGCATGGTGGTTGGATATGTAAAAATTGATGTTTGGATTGGTTTTATAAAGAGTTGTAGGACTGTTTTTACATTAGTAGCTAAACTGAGTGTTTACGAACTATTTTTGGTCATGAGGTATCTGGGAAAGTGGATATTTAGGTTGGTAAGTGTTTAAGGTACATGTGGTGAGTTGGATGGAGCGATAACTTGTAGGATCCCATTTAACACTTCAAAACATATATCAATCATGAATTTGGACTAGAAAAGAGATAAGAAAGTGAGTGAGTTGGTTTCTAGAGAGAGAAATAAGAGAGTGAGATGAGAGAAAAAGAGAAAAGATATTTATTAGAAATGAGAAGAGCTAGCTTTTTCTAAAGAAGAAAAAGCTTATATACCCCGTCACGTTAAAGGACGCGCGGGATATTTAACTAGGACCCGGGCTCGGGTTTTGCTTAGGATTAAACCCGAAACATATACAATATTAGATTAACTATCGAGCCCGATTCCCGATACTTTCCTATTACAACGTTAACTAATTGATTGACCGAGACTTAAATACATAATGAATGAACTTCATGTTCGACTCAATATTTTGAGGCTAACAATCTCCCCCGAAGTGAGTTCATTGATGACACTCCTTCATGAGATCAATGAGATTGCTTTTGTCGTTAAGCTCATGCGGTCTTGGTCTTTCTCTTTGTTATTTGTTGTAGGCTTGTTCCTTCATGCTTTGCGATCTTGACTTTGAGCCTTTGTCATTGTCTTTATCGTCTTTGCTTCTTGCGTCTTTATGTCTTTGAACAACATGATCATATACTATTGTTTATCTTGAAAGCTTTAAATCAGAGTTAGCGGAAGTCTTTGTCTTTCAATCTTGAGCTTTCTAGATAGTATGTCTTTGTAGATTGAGCATTTGAATGGGATTGAGGTTGTCGTCACCACTGTTTGACCTGCAGGTTTACGTTAGTGATAAACGAGAAAATTGATTTGAAAATCAATCGACGTGTCACTCGTTAAAGAGTTTTTGTAACACATCGAGAGTGTCATGTTTTTATCAAAATTCATCAACCGTCAATTCATTTACCGGACTAAATCGATATCCAGTTGTACAAGTTTGATTAATCATAGAGTCTAGCAGTCCTACCATCGAGCTTGTTTGATGCTGGCTCAAGCAGGATTTCCATCTTCATTGTGAATACATTAGTATCACTCGGATGTTCTGGCAAATATCACAATGATATTGCGTAGGACTCTTGATAACAGCTTGTGAACTTGATGATGTTCAACAAGTGTTTGAAATGGAATGTGTCCTAACGAGATTTTTATTGATCTCTTGGCTCTAGACTCGATTAGTGCATTTTGGTTTTAGTACTCGGAGGCTGGAGCATATTGCCACCTATTCAATATCAACAATCTCGGAATAGAGGATGTCAATAGATTAACGTGTGTATCTCCGTGACACAATGAGACAAGAGTTTTTGTTGAGAGGAAACCCGAGAAATGTTGTGAGGGTTGTGCTTATGAATCATGGGTCCATGATGTCGTTTTCAATGTCAGCAGTCAACTTGTGATTCTGACAGCATATGTATTGACCCGGTTTCTGCCTTAAGTTGTGTGGAGGGCTTCTTTCTTTAGACCCTTTATCCATACATTTCTTTTTCATTCTTCAACGCCTTCAATGCTTACCAATGACGTCTTATAACACTTGTTGTGAATTGTTTCCAAATGGTTAAATCAATCTTAGCGGCATTATTCCCATAATACATTCATCTCCAATCTACCTAAGGACTGCTTTTTTACTTTGATTATCCTTGGGGTAGATCCTCCGGTTCTTGTTGGATCATAGGATTGATTCCTAACCTAACCACCTTATGACTTCAGATTCGTCGTGAAATTAAGATGTTGTTGGGTATAAGATCGAACCATAAAACCTTTTCTTCAGCCATTGAGCGAATAGGATAATATTTTTAATTACATTTTCTCCCCATATTTTAAATAATAAATCACTAGTTTTTGAAAATACCTTGTGATATTTAAATTATTGTCTTGAATAAATATGTGGTGAGACAAAATGGTCAGCATGAATGGTTCGGACATTTTTGATAATGTTTTGGCATTACCATAAGAATGGTCGTTGATGATGTATCAAGAAACATTTAAAACTTTGTTTTTCGAAAAACTCCCCCTCCAAATATAGGACCAAATTGGAGAAATTGTTTGTCTTTGGAAAATAGTGATGTGATGGAGTGTTGAACACACAATTTTGAAAGATTATGAATTGTCATCGAGAAATTCTTGAAAAATTGTGTTCAACTTTTTGAAAAACCAGATGTTAGAGGACTTCTCTTCTAACGGTAAGGGTAAGCGCACTGAAACGTACACTATCCTTTTTCTTGAGCTAAAAACATTGAATGTCTTGTAAGAACAGCTCAAGACCGAGAAATGTTAATTTTCTCGTTAGGAGGATAAGTTATAAACCTTCCTTTATTTGAAGTCCGGGTTATGTACTGATATTTGCACATAAGCCATTTAGAAAATTAGAAATGACATGTTTTGAAACTATTTGCAACTCTCGCTCGAACTTCATTTACACACCCGTGTCAATGTTAATCGACATTTCTAAGCACGTAAATGTTATCGATTCCAAGAGACATGTCGAGAAGAATCTTTTTGTAAATTTTCTGATTTTATGATTTTGTATTTTCTTTTTGAAGTTTTATATTTTTTGTATTTTGCTTTTCTTAAAAATATGTACATGGTGATGTTTGATGATGATATCAAGCAGTTCTTCATTTGTTAGAACTCCAGATCAGCCTAGTTATAGTCAAACAACTATTACAATCCTTCTAACAAGATACTTATACCAATCCCTCAGGAAGGCTTTTCGTAATGTTAGCTAATTGGTATTCAGTTTGAAAAATATAATTCAATTATACCATTTTCAACCTGTTCCTTTATGAAATGATACCGAGTATGGATGTGCTTTGTTCGCGAATGTTGTACGGGGTTGCATGAGATTGTTATGGCTGACTGAGAGTCGCAGTACAACGGTATTTTGTTGTAGTTGAAGCCATAATCTTGAAGCTGTGTCCTCATCCACATTACTTGAGCACAACTTGCAGATAACGCCACGTACTCTGCCTCTGCTGAAGACATTGCAGTGCAGTTTTGTTTCTTTGACATCCAGCTTACAAGTTTATCACCAAGGAACTGTATCCCTCCAGAAGTGCTTTTCCGAGTATCAAGGCATCCGGCATGATCAGCGTCTGAAAATGCTGTTAGTTTAAAGCCAGAATCCTTTGGATACCAGAGTCCCATGTTAATGGTACCCTTTAGGTATTTAAAGATTCTTTTAACCTCCTTGAGGTGCTTTTGAGTTGGTCGTGTTGATTACCTGTGCACAATAGCATACTGCTTGCACTAAGTCTGGTCTACTAGATGTCAAGTACATGAGAGACCCGATTTTACTACGATAATCAGATTGGTCTACGGGTTCTCCACTTAAATCTGCATCTAGTTTGGGTTTTGTAGGCAATGGTGTACCAATGGAGTGACAATTGTCCATATTATGCTTTTCAGATTTTCTAAAGCGTTACCTTGGCATGATTGATAAAAAATACCTTTTTGGGAGACTGGCCGGATCTGAAGTGCCTAAAATGAATGTCATCTCCCAATTAAGGACATTTCAATATCTACTGTGCATTAACTTTTCAAATCTTTTTTGAAATATTTAGGGTTTGTAGACCCGAAATTATGTCATTAACGGTAATCATGCACAAGTAGAATATCCTCCCCGTATTTTATCCTTGAATAAGTTGGGTCAAATTGTACCTTTAGTAAAGCCTTTGGACATCAGGAAGTTTGATAGTTCATCATACCAGGCTCTTGGAGCTTGCTTTAATCCATACAAAGCTTTCCTCAGAAGGTAGACTTGTTCTGGATGATCTGGATCAACGAACCCTTCTGGCTGAGCAACATAAACCTCTTCCTTCAGTGGACCATTAAGAAATGCCGTTTTCATGTCCATCTGATAGATTGGAAAAGACTTGTGTGCTGCGTGGGCAACGAAAATCCAATCTGCTTCCAAGCGAGCAACTGGTGCAAATGATTCTTCGAAATCAATACCCTCTTTCTGAGCATAACCTTTAACAACAAGTCGTGCTTTGTTGCGAATTACAGTCTGATCTTTATCCTTTTTGTTCTTCCATAACCACTTTAGCTTAATAACCATCTTGCCAAATGGTTTGTCGACGAGTTCCCAGACTTTTAGTCTGTCGAACTGATGAAGTTCATCCTGCATTGCTTCGATCCATGCAGAATCAGCCATTGCCTCCTTAATGTTCTTCGGTTCAACAATACTCACCGTGAGCGGAACTACACATTTCTGATCTGTGGCAGCTGTCGTCTTGTTTTGGAAACTGGCATGGTGAGATTTCATGAACTTGTTCTATTGGATGATTCTGGTGCCATGGTAATATGAACTTTGTGGTTGAAATGAAATGCACATCGGTATTATCAATGTTGTGTGAAGAAGACTCACCAATTTGTTGTACCCGTGTATAAAAAGGATTGATAAATTCAGCTTCTTGAAATGATGCATTCGGTGCTTGATCATTGTTGTTGTCTCAGCGCATGACGTTTGCTGGGGAAAAAAATTTTTTTTTGTAATATTCTTGAAGTAAAGGACTGAAGGAGAAGTTTCATACCCTCGTTGTGGCGAATCTGTCTTTTCCTTTGCTTGTTTGGAACATAATTTTTGTCTTGGGGGCAACGGGGTCAGAGTTGTATAATATGACGCCTTTTGTCCTTGAGGGGAACGGAGGCCTGAAGAGACATTCTTCAAACAGACATCTCTAGTCGTTTTTGGTGCGAGGTCTGAAACTGTTGTGATCAGGACATCATTTCTTTGATTTCATCCAAACTTGATATGTATGGACTCAGCTATCAATCTTGTTCGCTTGTTGTAAACACGATATCCCTTCGACTGAGTAGAATATCCCACCATGACACATGGATCCCCTTTTTCTTTCATCTTATCTAGATTTTCCCCATCTCTAGTTATGTAACAAGTGCAACCAAAGATGTGAAGATGTTTTATTGAAGGTTTCCTGTCATTAATGATGTGATAAGCCGTCTTCCATGGAGGCGATATGATGTCTTGATCGTTCTGGAGTTTATAGCATCGGTTGCAACTGCTTCAACCCAAAATGATAATGGAAACTTAAAAGCTGAAAGCATCGTTCGAGCAGCCTCAACAAGTGTACGGTTTCGTCTTTCGACAATGCCATTTTGTTCAGGAGTTCGAGCTATGGAAGTCTGATGTTTAATGCCTTCTTCTTTGAAATAAGCATGGAGTGTCTTGTTCAAGAACTCCGTGCCTCTGTCAGTACGTACAGTAATAACTTGAGCTTGAAGATTGCGTTGAATCATCGTGAGAAAGTCTTTGAGAACTTCTGGTGTTTCATCCTTGGATCGTAGAAAAAGAGGTCCAAGTGTATCTTGAATAGTCTCAACAATACACCGAATTATACTTCTTTCCATTAATGCTTGCAACTCGCATTGGACCACATAAGTCCATATGAAGCAAATTTAGCCTTCCTTTAGAACTTGGAACAACTTTTGTCTTGAAAGAGCTTCGTTTTGCTTTACCCATTTCACAAGACGAACATAGTTGGTCCTTGACATATTTCAACTTAGGTAAGCATGTCACAATATCTATCTTAGAGAGTAAGGTGATGTAATCGAAGTTAAGATGAGAGAGTCTTCGATGCCATAACCATGCTTGAGTTGGTGAAGCTATAGCCATGAAACAAATTGGAGTTGTTGAAGTTGTTTCTTGAAGAGAAATTGTGTAGAGACCAGATCCACGATTACCAGTTAGTAAATCGTTTCCTAGAAGATCTCTCTCTTAACAACAAGTAGATTTCCTGAAAGCAAACTCTCCAATATCGCAATCACAGATATTGACCAAACCTGAGGAAAAGATTGTGATTGAGACCTTCGAAGTAATATACCCGTTTGATCGTCACATTTCTTAAATCAGATCTCCTAACCAAGAATAGGAGCAAATAGCATTTCCAAAAACGAACAATACCCATACATTTCTCCATAAAATTACACAAACAGCCCTTTGGGGGGATAGGATTGAACCGTATGTGCTGTCGGCATCGCAGTGTCAACAAAATGAATAGGATGAGTTGAACAATCTGCAAGAGAATTAGAGACGATGGAACATTGGACAAATTGGATCCTAAGGAATTTGAAATCTTTAAGACATTAGTTATTCTAGAGACAATGTCTATAGTGGGACTAATACTTGTTGATACATCCTCTTTCCTGATTTTAGGCATCCACATCTTTTTGGTCCTATGTGGCTTTTATGTCCATTTATATCATGATGGACATTTCTTAGCTATCCACCATTTCCATTCATGATTTGTATTCTCATACAACTCCTTATTGTAACTCTTGGATTTCTAAATAGTGGTATCTGATGCAACTGTTTTCTTATGGGGTGTTGCAAAAGATTTGTTCGCTTTTTCTTGGGATTACTAGCCATAATTAGGCACTACATTAGGCTTCTTAGTTCTAGCATTTCAAGTCTTTCAAGTATCGGAAACTTATGCATCATGATTAGAATTAAAACACGCTTGTTTACTATTCAGCAATACGCAATTTTCATTCGAAGTTCTGGAGTTTGAACGGTATTACAACGCAGTTACAGACTGTTAGTTTCTTAGAAATACTAGATAAAATCCTATGATGGTCTTCTACTCCTTCTTGGAAACTTTCTTGACCTATTGTTTGGCACGGCCCTTATCCTTTAACTTGATAGCACTTTAAGGTGTGGTCTGCTAACAACTAGTAGTGTGAATTACTCTTGATGATTAGAAACATGTGAGATTAGTTTTCCTAGAAGCAGGAGGCAACTGTGTGTTTAGTTTGTGTTGTGATGGAGGCAATTCTAAACATTCCTGGTTTAAGCACGTTTGTGTTTCGAACCGCTTGGTTTCTATTTTGAGGCAAATTCCGTTGAGTGACTAGTTTAAACAAACGATCCGACGCATTAGTTTTATTAACCGACTTATTCGTTTGAAAACTTCTCATTTCAGGAGAATTTGAAAAATGGGAGGTCGGTTTTTCCTGAAACTGATGGTTTTGAACATCCGTTGAGCATTTGGGTTGTCGAACAACAGATGGTTTATCAAACTGAGTTTCCACAGAGTTTCCTTTTGTTACACAGAAATGAGTTTCTTTAACTCATTTATGACCATGTTCTTGTCTTGCATTTGAGCTTTCAAATCTTGTATTTATGGATATTGTTTCAAGTTTCATTTTCGAAATACATTTGAAGCATTTTCTTGCAAACTAGGTTGTTGTCATCTGTTTTTACAATGTGTAAAAGAAAGTTCAAGAGAAATTGAGTGTTTTTCTAGTTTAGCAAAACTCTTTAAAAGCTTATTATGAACTTCGTTATTAACAGATTTAGTTTGTTTTGACAGCTTTAGTGCAAGACATTCACATTCTTTGACTTTATGAAGATACAAGCATTGTAATTCAGTATTAGCATCTTAATCAGACAGAGAATGCAAATACGAACATGTAACATCTTTGAACACACTCTTCGAGAAGTAGATCATATCATGTTTGATAAATCAGCCTTTTCTTATTCAGTTCGTCAATCTCTTTTCAAGAGATTTTAACGATACTTAAATCGTCATGATTTCTTTTTTTAGTTCATGAACAAAACAATGACTGTCCTGTATAGTTTTGTTTGATAAGGGCCATTAATAACGTTTTTGATCAAAACTTCTCATACTCTTAGCAGTTGGGTTAGGGAATGCCTATTAGTATGATTAGGTCCAAGCTTGTTCACATTATTATTCTAAAATGATTGAAAGGTGTTTGTCATTTTTGTTATAAACTTGTCTACTGTTACTAATGGATTTAGAAAACGGGTAGAAATGGACACGTTTTTTAGCTCTGTTGGTTTTGTTCTCGTTTTTATGTTCAAACGTTTTTTTTTCTTCCACATTGTCTTTCCAAAGTTTTTAGGTGTTCCAAACTGATCAGGATAGGTTTTGGATGGTGGTTTGAAAGTTTCATAAAGGACTGTTTTGATATGTCGTAATCAGATGGTTTCACGTTTGTCTTTTATCCATTTTGATCTAACTCTACTTTTAAAGAGTCATGTCTCTTCCATTAGGGCTCAAAATATGGTTTGCTGGATCAGATGTATCATATGTGGATCTCATACAAATGAGGCTTTTCAGATTGGAGTATCTTGAGGTATCTTTGGATTAGCAAAGGTTTGATCTTCCATTATACGTTGCGCATTTGGGTGCATCATGTGATGGTCTGAATTGACTTGGATTGCGTTTATAAAGAATTTATTTAAAACTTTATTTGTTTGTCCATTTCATTCATGTGTCAAGTCTTTTCTTCCTTACCTTTAAATCCGAATATAACCTTACTTTTCTCTTTGAGTTGAACCTTCAAATTGTCGACCTAGTTAACAAATCTTTTTGTCTAGCTCATGTGTTTCTGATTGCAACTGTAAATTTCATAGGTTTTAGTTTTTAAACCCTCTTGTATGTCAATGTCTTTACGAGCTAATAGTCCTAGAGTTTCATTTAACTTTGTTTGAAGTATTTTATAATCACTCGTTCGGTCATTAAGGGCCGTGTACTTCTCAAGCTCAGTCTGTTTGGTCTGAAGTGCAATCAGACAACTATCCCGACTGCTAGTAGCCTCCCCTAGAGCCCTACTAGTCTCATCAAGGTTAGTTTTGCACTCCTTCAGTTCTTGAGTTAATGATGCGTTTGCTTTCTTTAATTGCTTTAATACCGTTTTGTTTTCCTCCGTATCAAGAGTCAAATTAGCAATTAAATTAGCAAGCGCAGCACGCTCATCAACACATTCAGCCGCATTTTGATCAACCTGATTATCATTAGTACATATTTGTGATGAATCATAGAATGACATTGGCTATCATCCTTCTCCAAACATATGTGTATCGTTAATGGATTAGGGTTGTCAGGAATGTCGTCTCACATGGCAAACACAATCTTATTTATCATGGTTTTTTTACATGTTCCAATGGCCTGACTAGTAGTAACTGGATTTCTTCAGCGTGATGACTCCTGAATCTTTGCCAGGTAAACTCGCTATTAGTGCTCCAATTCTTGTTCATCAATCTCTTCATCCGTGTCTTCTAGCCAATCAGCTTGCTTAGCTTGAAGTGGAACACCTTATTCAGCTGTTTGCACATCATCCATATTCTCTTGGTGATTCGCGTATGTCTTTAACCCGCTTTGGCTTCTGCATTCTCTGGCATGTGTCCAAATCCTTGCAGTTTTAAAGCACTATTATCATTCGACTCAATATTTTAAGGCTAACATAACTCCTAACGGATGAGGAAGTTATCGTCATTTTAGTAAAAGTAGTCAAATTTTGCACACGTTTGGGAAAAGGATCATAACTCCATATTTTTGAACTAACATTTAAAAGTATAAAGTTTCTACCTGTAGAGGACACTTATAGATATCATCTCCAAGTGGCCTCATGTTTATAGCACATATGAATTTTGATTTATGGTCGTTTTCGTAGAGATGTAAAATCCTGAAATCACACAATCTCAGGTGTCGAAATTGTCCATTTTCCAAATTTAAACAAGTGCAATGTTTGAGTTATAAATCACCCATACTTTCAAATGGTACTTTAAAAATTGAACGGGAACTAAACCATATATGTTTATGATGTCACTAAAAGCACAGAACCCACATTTAAAGTTAAACATATTTTATGGCATGTACAAGGTGGTGTGTCTAGAACTTAGTATTAATATATGTGAAAAGGAATTGAACCAGGAATAATTTTTACTTGGTCAAACGGCTACTCAAAGTGGCTGAGTTTTCGGGACAGATTTGGTACTTTACATACATTGTGAGAAACGGCTTTTTAGAACAAACTAAATATTGACACAACCAATAGACTATAAAAATTATCCGAGCATATCGTATATGATCTAATTAGGTATATTTACTTGCCTTAGGTTGCGAGTAGAAGGTTTCATATTCGTTTGGGTTGCCTACTTGTTTGTGATTTGCCGGGAAATCCTCGTTTTGCTCTAACTTTTGAGGTGAGTTTCTCACATCCCCTCTTTTACCGTTTTTACGATTTTAGGGTGGAAAGCATGATGTGTCTTATTTACTTACTATGCTCATACTTTTATGTGTTTAAACTTTCGAGCATACTTGAACTTATAAAACTCGATTTGAACTTGTTGAACTTTGAAAATGTGTTGAACTTGATCTTAGTATGTATGTTGTTGTATGCTTGGAACCCGCCACTACTTTTAGCTCACTATATCCCCTCAACGTGATTGAGATGTTAGTACTTATGGATAGCGCTATTAGGAGATTAGCCCCTCCTCACTCCCATCATAAACGGGGTGCATAGTACTAGGACATAAGTCTTATGTTGTGGCACTTGTCGAACTTGAAACTTATTTTAGTGTAGGGTTGCTACACTAGGTGAATGGAACTTTGCAACTGGAAGGCTGAACGTGTTTAAGTAGTACCTCGCATAAACACTATAGCATACATATATAATGAATTGACTTAAGTTACTTTAGGTAACAGGAACTGTCTTTGGAAATTTGAGTCATTTTAGACTCTCGACTTAATTGGCAACTTGACATTGATCTGGAATACTATTTTGGACGTCAACTTTTTTATAAACTATATTTTGTATACATATTCCTGTGAGCTCACCAACTATTTTTAATAGTTGATTGTTTTTATCATGCTTTTCAGGTGACCTTCCTAAAGTGGAGATGACATCAAATAACGTCTATTTTATAGCATCATTTATCCCACGTAATTAACTCAATTTGTATAATTATTGCAAAGAATTGTTACTTAATCATTTATATTTAAGAATTGCAGTAATTATAGAGTACTTGGTGAATATTAGCAAAAGGCGCGCATTATGGAGCTTAAACGAAGATATTTTGAAGATTAACTATTCTGACACCTAATACGTTGTATCCATTAAGGAAGATACGGCGTATCTGTGCCTGCACTCACCAAAGACCACAAAGGAAACAAGCTCAATACGCCGTATCCAGAGAAGACCAATATGCCGTATTGGATATATGGCATGTGAATATTCTAGAAGATATCAAACATGGTCCCTACACTAAGAAACTCCAATACATTGTATCCA
Source organism: Tanacetum coccineum (assembly GCA_026074375.1). Taxonomy (NCBI): domain Eukaryota; kingdom Viridiplantae; phylum Streptophyta; class Magnoliopsida; order Asterales; family Asteraceae; genus Tanacetum; species Tanacetum coccineum. Next base: position 39,485 of record BQNB010005711.1, read on the forward strand.
ACCCATTGGATACGCCGTATCAAACCGACTTCCAGACCCTATATATACAAAACTCACAAATGAGTTTTAAGTGTGCTAAATCATATTATTGATACCAAAACCACAAAAGTTAATTTTCAAAGGAGAAAAAGAGCAGAAGAGGTCTTGCAATGCATTCCAATCCATAGAAGACAACGTGTAAATTCTTTTACTTTTGTAATCGTTTAGTTTTTGGTATCATTCGTTAACTCGGTTAGTTTACCTTGGCTAAAACAATTACTCTTGTATTAATTATGATGTTTGAAGGCTAATACCTTCGGGTATTAGCCATTATTATAAAGATCTGAATGTTTGGTTTTGTTTATATCTTGATTGCTTAATTTATCATTGAATGCTTGTTTATGTTTATCAAATCATACTTGTTTATGTGCTTTTGTATGTGACCTATCATTCAACTAGATCTAGTGATACGGACCAAGTAATCTAGATGTCGGGATAACACTCCATATAGTGATTTATACATCTAGAATCATAGGATCACAAGTATTATCCTTCTAAAATCGTGCTAGGGATACGCTTCTGGCTTAACTAGTTAACTAAAACTGCCTTTGGTTTATTGAACATGTTGACTAGTATGTGAATCTAGATAATTCAACAAGTAATGTTCTGATTCCATTGGATAGTTAGACAAGTGGACTACTAGTGTATAAATTTTCATTAAGTAGTAAGTGGGTAAAGTCTCTATGAGCTAGGGCTTAACAAGATCACCATTGCTTTAATCCCTAAGATAGATTATAATTAGCAAATAAGGATACTTTATGCGGATGCTTTAATTGTGACAAAATTAATGTATCTAGGTCTTAGGATGAAGTCCCGCCTAAGTCTAAGAATGATATACCTCTTCGAGATAAGAAATCATTGCACTAAATAAACAAACCAAGTTCTAATCGGATTAATGATGGCTAATACAGTTTTCTATCATAAGGCTCGACCGCTCTTTTATCTTCTGTTAATTTCCTTGCGTAGGTTAAAGTGTCTTGAATTGATTGTAGTCACCAACCAAACTCGTGCCAGTCTCTCAGGTTGAAACCCCCCCTTTTGCCTGTTAGAATTAGGATTAGAACTAACATAGGATTAGCATAGGTTTGACTTATATTAGAATTGACTTAGATTAGATAACCAAAATATAAATAAATTGAGAGATTTAACATCACGAGTCTACCACCGACCGGGTACACTACCCGTTAAAGTGTTGTTTTTGGTTAAGTCGGAAAACTATTAATTTTAAACTTGAATCATAAAAATATACACCACACAACGACACATCAAGTTTTTGGCGCCGCTGCCAGGGAGTGAAAATTAATCTTGATTTTTATTTTATGTTTTGGTTTTTAACATTAGATCTAACCCTTAGGAGTAGTGTAAATTAGATTAGTGTAATTTAGAGTAGTTTATATTCCTGCTTGTTTGCTTACTTTGTTTGTGTGATACGGCGTATTCAGTTAACTGAATACCACATACTGGTTATTTAACAAGTTTTTCTAGTAAGATTATTTCCGGATGGATGATCCGAACATTACTATGGAGGAATACATCAGGCTCGAGGAAGAAAAAGCTCAAAAACATGGAAAAGTGTTTAACTGGGAAACTGCTAAGTATGGTAAGATCTAGTATGATGAAGACATTCATGATCTCAGATCCGTTGAAACCAAATTCCCAGCTATTGCCTTTAATAACGAGGTGTCATCTGAAAAAACACTTTCTTGTGAACCCACGGTAAGTTCTCTTAACAATGAAATTGACTTTAGAGTTTCATTTGACGATTCCGACGATGAAGATTACACGACAATTTTTGACAAAAACTCGTTTTCTTATAAAAAAAATTCTACCAATGATTTGAAAACGAATTCGGAAAAGGATAATGAAAAAGTCATGCTTTCATTTCCATTACCTGAGCCTGCGATTAGTTGTTTTGATGATTTAGACTTCTTTAAAGATTTTGAGAATAAATTTCCAGCCATTGTTTACAATGATGCCCAAACGTCTAAATCAGATTTATTAACTGAACCAATTTTAAACCCTCAACACATCGATGAATTTGATTTAACTGATGAAACATCAGTGTCTGAATATGATAAAGAAGAAAAAAATGTTTTATACTTTAATGATCTATTCCCCTTTAACATTATTCATCCCGGTGATTTAAAGTCAGAAAAAGACAATGATGGTAATGAGATTGATATAATACATTCTTTGGGGAGTAATGAAATTACACAAGGGTCAAATTTACTTTTTGAATCAAGTCACGATAAAATTACTAAAACTTTCAGAACGGGAAGTTTTGTCATGAAATTAAATGTAAATATCATGATTTGGAATTGTTACGCAAATGAAATGCTATTCTATCTCATTATGAATTTATATGTGTTGTTTGGCATTCCGTTCGACCCTAAGCGGTATTATAAGGATGGTGATTGTGCGCTAATGTTGCGGAGGCCAAGGTACGTTTTCTTTGCTTTATTTAAATTAGGAAAATTGGTCTCCAAGAACGGATACGGCGTATTAGGTCAAAACCTATACGGCGTATCCACTGTTTTTAACCTGCGTTGACTAAGTCAACAAAATTCGTCAATACGGTGTATTAGCCAGACCTTAATACGGCGTATTGAGTTTGGGTATAAAAGCTCAACCAATACGCCAGATCTATTTTTACCACAACTTTTTCACTCTCACACATACACAAATTTTTACAAAAATTCTTGGAGATTGTTTGTGATTTGATCAAGTATTCGTTCCATCCTTTATCTTAATCCTTAGGTAATGTGTTTTACCCTTTTCCTTTTTAATTTGCGATTGAATTTCGATTTAGGGTTAGGGTTTAGATTTGATTTATAGGATTTGATATGTTAAGCCATAGAACTATATGTTTAGATCCTCATTACCCCCCTGAATAAACTGTTGGTAGAATTGTTAATTGGGTCAAAATAGGTGAACAGGGGAATCCCCTTTTTGTTTTCATATTGCAGAGCAATACGGCGTATCCACTCACAAGGATACGGCGTATTGGCCAAATTTTACCCAAATTTAAAACCCCAATACGACGTATTCAGTAAAATGAATACGACGTATTGAATTGAAAAGGATCCTGCATTTTTCAAACCCATACGCCGTATTGACCATATTGATCCTTATATGGCATATTGACAATATTGATCCCTGTACGGCGTATCCATTTATGAATACGCCGTATCCACCCCATAACCATATGTTTAAAATTCTATAATCTTTGTGTTATTCTCGTTGATTTTACAGATATGGCTCTTCCACCACGTGATCAGAGGCACCAGTACCTTAGGTACGAGGGGTTACACAGATGCTGATATTGCGGATTTTGAGGCTAGATTGACTAGGATATACAGGAGGGAGGTGCACAGGGTACAAGTATTTAATTTTGGAGGATTGCCAGATTTGATGGCTGAGGGATTGAGTGCTAGGATGCTGATGGAGCACAGGGATGCTCAGGGGCAGAGCGTGTTTACTAACTGAGCTTGGAGGCAGGTTTTTGATATTAGAGGCCCGTTGGTACACGAGCTTATTTTGAAGTTTTTCAGTACATTCAGGTTTGGAGAGGTGGTGACTGATTTAGACACATCTAGAGATGCAGACTGTTAGATTCGGTGCTTATTGGGCCAAGAGCACGAGACAGATCCCCGACAAGGGGGATCTGAGGGATTATTGGACATGGATCTCATATGCTGGAGATTTCCTTAGCACAGCCCCATATTACACTGCGATTCGGGATCCAATTCTTAGGATGTGCCATAGGTTGATTGCTTGTAGTATTGCTGGGAGGAGTCAAGCACCTGAGAAGGTGACCGTGACTGATTTGTTTTACTTGAGGGGGATGGACGTTGGCTCGGTCAACGTCCCTTATTTATTGACTAGGTATTTGAGATTGTTTGTTGCTAGGAGGAAGAGCAGAGCTTATATTTTTGGTGGACAGTTTGTAGCTCGATTGGCTGAGAATTTTAGACTCCTGACTGCAGAGATACTTTAGGGATTGACGGTTATTGACCCTGAGCTCTCGATTATCGATATGGCTGAGCTGGTGAGGTTGTAGATCTGTGTTGAGATTGATGATACATGGGCTTGGGTAGCCCTGGGACCAGAGAGGCAGCCCGATGCCGCGGTTGGTGCCCCTGGAGTGGCTCAGGATGCTCCTGCTGTTGATGAGGGTGTCCAGGCTGATCCGGCACCTGTACAGGAAACACCACCACCACTGCCAGCTACTGCCAAGACTATGTCATAAAGGATTTCCAGACTAGAGGAGGATGTACATGAGATTCGTGGGGCATTGACTGAGCAGCGCGAGGTGATTGATGCGACGACTCCCATTTTTCTAGATTTAGTACATGGGCTACCTGGCACGGATAATGGACAGGGCAGGTGTGACATACACAAGCTATTCTAAGACACCGAGAGAGTATTAGAGGCGTAGGGTCAGACAAAGGACTGGCGAGGCCAGCACCACTACAGCTCAGCAGGACCAGCAACAGCTAGACCCATGATCCTCCTATCCTTATCTTTTGTTTCTATCTCCTATACATTTATATTATTTATACCATGTTGTACCTAAAAACTGCTTATCTTTTGTATATATATCATGGTATGACATTTTGACTTGTTTGTGTATGATAGAACAAGACTGGCAGTAAGTTCAGCACCATAGCTCGTGAGTACATTTCAGATACAAGCATCATATCCAAACAAACAAAATTAAGAAGAGGGATTATTTCAAGTGTGTGGAAGATGAAGAAAAGTCTAACTTAAAGACTTCGTTGTAAACAAAAGTGCTTCCCGGGAGACAACCCAGATTGTTATTTAATTTTATCGAGTCTGTCTTCAAAGACATCAATACGGCGTATCCGCTCCATACCATACGGCGTATTGATTGTATGGACGTTATCAGTCTTTAATTTTTATGAAATTTACAAACATTATTGTCAGTTCTGGCAATACGGCTTATTCATGCACATGATATGGCGTATTCACCAAAACTGACCCGTATTTATTCTATTTAGTTTAGTTTAAATTAACCATAGGTACCAAGATAGGAATACACGTTTTTTTCCTATGTTTTATACAGGACCTTGTGAAAGAAAATTGACAAATATTGGTGGGGAATTTACAAATCTGAAGATCTTAAAGTGTTGGAGTCTTGAAACATCAAGGCGGTTGTTCAACATAATATTGCTCTTATAAACTCAACATGGAGAATCTACCGAGCAAATATCAGGGGAATTTCTCATTCCAATTCTTTTTAATTCCCGTATTTAATGTTTTATCTATACAACGAGGACGTTGTATAATTCAAGTGGGGGATGGAATTAGAATGTTTACTTGTCCTAATTTTCACAATAAAATGCTTAAATTATGCTCAAATTTAAAAAAAATTTTTCAAGCATGGACTTGTGTGTAATTTACTTGATACATAAACCTCATACAATAACCATTTAAATTATTTGAGGATTTAACCTTATCCGTTTCCAATTTGTTTACACGCCAAATTCCACAAAATAATGAGTGTCCGTGATGTAGTAGACTTTTAAGAACTTGGCTTTGGTATATCTATTCCATACCACAACAAATGAGTTAATATGGATTTAATGGATAACTGTTTAAATTGGTAAATTTTAGGATTACACCCAAATCGTCTTTACATGTTGCTTATTAACTAAATACATTGGTTAGAGCGGTGGGAACGGTTAAGCCGTTCTCAAAAAGTGATGCCACGTCAGCAAAATGCTGAACGGCACCAGAAACTGAACGACACCACATTTGATGGGGCATCCGTTGGCACCACTTTTCTGGTGCCGTTGGGCTATTTTTTTTAATTTACTTAATTAAAAAATACATAATATAACTAAAATTTAATTCATTAAAATAAAAAAACATTACATTAAATTAGGAAAAAAACATTACATAGAAATAAAACATTACATAAGATTAAACATTACATAAAATTAAAATTACAAACTAATCATTCTTCGATAAATGCTCCACCAGTGCCTGTCGAAGATCAATGTGTGTTTTTCTATCTCGAAGTTCTTTTGACTTCCTAATATGTAAATCGCATCTTTCAACCCAATCTCGTTGAATATTCAGTGCTGGATTAACGAACAAATCTCTCATATTCACTTCAAATCCTTCGTCGTCCAATATCATGTTATGTAACATTATACAACAATACATGATTCTTTTCAGCGTGTTGATTTGGTAAGGACGAGCGGGTTGTCGTATAATTCCCCAACGACCTTGTAGGACTCCGAAAGCTTGTTCAATATCTTTCCTTGCATCTTCTCGAACTCTTTTAAACTTCAAGGGAGTTTTCACCCGTGCAACGGAAAAGTTTTGACAAACCGTGACCCATGCCTGTATAAAACCCTCGGCTAAATAATAACCTTTCCTATATGTATGTCCGTTTACTACAAATGGACATTCCGGAGCTGTATCAACAAGTTCATCATCAAATAGTAGGGAACAATATAACACATTTAGATCATTATTCGCCCCTAGAACCCCAAAAATATGCATGCCAAATCCAAAATCTTTGATCTGTCATAGCTTCTAACATAACAGTTGGGTATTTATGATCCCTTCCTTAAACTGCCCATGTAATGCCTTTGGGCAGTTTCTCCAATCCTAATGCATACAATCAATACTCCTGAGCATTCCCGGGAGTCCATGTTTTTGTTCGTGCAATTGATATATTTTTTCAATATTCGCTGTAGTGGATTTCCTTAAAAACTTTTCAACATATAAAACATGTATGCATTTAGTAAAGTTATCTAAACATTCTCGTGAAGTACGCTCATCAATTTGCAAATACTCATCAAATGCATCAGGTGCACTGTCGTACGCCAGTTGCTGTATGGCGGATGTGCACTTCAAAATAGGACCAATACTTAAATGACCGGTCGCATCGTAACGTAGTTTAAAATAAGTAAAGTACTTGGGAATAGGCTCAACATCATAACTTAAGATATTGTTGACTATTTTATTAAAAAGTGTAGAGCTCATACGATACCTTCGCCTAAAATTTTCTTCTGGATATTTAGGTTCAATTTCATCGTTGCTGTTGGGAAATACAAGTCAAAAGGTCAAAGTACTGCTAAGTGAAAGATCAAAGTACTGCTAAGTAGAAAGTCAAGGTACTGTCAGTCAAAGATCGAAGTACTGCCGTGGATATAGGAACTATAAAGTTTAAACGGTTGTTTTAGCATTTATCTTGTAACAGTTATTAGTGATAAGTATCAATTAGTGTTTATGATATACAAGGACTGTACATCTACTAGAGGTTATCCTTATGTTTATAAAAGGATCTCTAGGAAGATATTAGAATATAGAACAAACATAGAAAAACACGAAGTTGAGAATTATTTAGTATTGTATTAGGGATCTGCAATTTAGGCAGATTCAAAAGGTTTATAAAAGAAATCGTTTGAGAAACTGTTGTGTGTTCTTCATAAGTACTGCCAACTAGATTCCGCATAGTTGACAGTATATCAGTGTTTCATTAAGGAATATCGATCCTACAAGTGGTATCAGAGCTTGTGAAGAGACTCTGACCTTGAAGAACTTTTTATTCAATCGAAATCTTTCTAAACTCATAAAAGATGTCTGAAACAGAACCTATCCCTCCCACCTCGTCCGTTACTGCACTCAGAATCCCTATAATCAAGAAAGGTGAATATGACCTATGGTCCATGAAGATGCGACAGTATATTGCTATCACTGATCACATACTATGGGACATAATCACTAATGGAAACCAAACCACAACTGATCCTGCATCTCCCTCAGTGTCTGCTCCAAAGACTTCACTTGCTGCAAACGCAAGAAGAAACAATGAGAAAGCCCTTAATATACTGCTTTCTGCCATACCTGATAGACATCTTCTCAGTTTTCATGATGCTGTAGATGCAAGATCTTTATGGAAAGCCATAAAAGCAAGATTTGGAGGAAACGAAGCATCAAAGAAGATGCAAAAGAATCTGTTGAAACAACAATTTGAGACATTTATCATTTATGGTATCTATATCTCGTACCTAATCTCACCATGTGTAATACTTTATGATTAGAACAATGACCATTACTCGATCCGGAATGATACCCAAAGCGATTAAAGAATTGATTACCCAATGTGTGACTGAAATGTTGGCTGTTCAAGAAGCTAACCATAACGTCGGACTTGTCGTTTAAAGTGAAAGTCAGAATCAGGATAAGGACGGGAATGGAAATGGTGGAGGAAATGGAAACAGTAACGGTGGAGGAAATGGAAACGGTAATGGTGGAGGAAATGGAAACCATGGTAACAACAATGGAAATGGAAATCGTAACAGAATGAATAGAGGTGCAGGAGGAGCCGCACCAGTTGCTCGGGCTTGTACCTACAAGGATTTTCTTAACTGCCAACCTCGCAACTTTAGTGAGGCTGAAGAAGTTGTAGGTTTGGCAAGATGGTTTGAGAAAATGGAGTCCGTGTATCGTATCAGCAACTATCCTCTGAGTTCACAAGTGAAATTTGCTACTTGCGCCTTACGGGATGGTGCTCTGACATGGTGGAATTCCCATATGCAGACTATTGGGATTGATGAAGCTTGTGAGATGTCGTGGACGGATTTGATGAAGTTGATGATCGAGGTTTACTATTTGAGAAATGAGATTCAAAAATTGGAGAACGAATTGTGGAATTTGAGTGTGAAAGGGACTGATGTTGCTGGGTACATATGACAATTTTAGGAGTTGACATTGTTGTGTCCAAGAATGGTCCCTGGGGAAGAAGACAAGATCGAGAGGTACATCTGGGGTATCCCAAATAACATCTAGGGGAATGTGACCTCCTCTAAACCCACTTGACGCAGACCGATTCTTATCGACGACAATCCTAGTTGATTTTTCTAGAAATCAATTCCATCACTTAAGATGAGTTTATAGCCCCACTTTACTTGTTTATCAATACTTTACAAATCTCGGGGTGACATACATGACTTGTTTTACAATTGGACGCAAGTACTGTTTTAAACATGTTACGAGTTACCTAAGTAGCGATAACCCATTATGCCCAGTATCATGAACTGTTAATTACTTGGATTAAGCGTGTGTGTTATAAATAGATCTATTTGGGATTAACATATCCGTTCGGGTAAGTCATGCTTACTAGCTTCGGACGATAAAACAACGGACGCATACAATATCGGATTTTGGATGTTACGGGTTAAACATCTACAAGGGTACATTATTGCCTAAATATGCATACATACATAGTTGTAGCTTTAGTGTCATGAGCTTAGTGCAATCGTAATTACATTTTGTGATTTTGTATGGGATACATTATTTCACACATTGAACTCTTGTGGTCCTAAATTTATACATACATAAACCTATGAACTCACCAACAATCTCACACACCCCGCCAAGGCGAAAACACGAGGCGTAACGTCATGGGTATCATCACAACACAATGGTGTCAACAATAGAGAGAAACTAAATGCATTAAACATAAATGGACACAAAGTGTCATGACAATACCTTAACACAAAAGAATCTTGCATTAATGAAAAAGGGTCTCATTAATACAAAGACTTAACATGTCTCACAAACCTAAGAAATCAAATAGCATTCAAGAAGAATCCATAAAACCAGTACGAAACGAAAATCAGAAGATAAACGCCATATGCAATCCTAAGGTCTCTCTAGTCACATTTAGCTTCAAAACCCTCAACATGCTCACCTAAAATTGATGCTTAAAACGTCAACACAACGGTTGGTGAGAGTCATAGGTTTACAACACACAATTCAAGCTTTAAATCAATTACTGTGATTAATAAAAACAGAACATGGCAGGACAGTTAAGCTACTATTATACAGGCTAACATGCATACTTACAAGACAATGATAACTAGGACGGAACGTGTCCCCCGATATAAGCCACAAAGCATGTCTCACAATAATGGGTAGGAACGTTACCCCCGATCTAAAGCACATAACATAGGGTAGGAACGTTACCCCCGATACAAAGCACGCAACATTGGGTAGGAGCGTTACCCTCGCTCCAACAACGCATAACATTTAGCACATAACATATAATAGCTACATAAAAGTCCATGCGTTAATTAAACCACATAATCACAACAGTTAAAACATTTTAATACATTTGCATCATTTCCATCCTAAGAAAACAAAGCAAAAATGGGACTATGAAACTCACCTGATGCTCAGCTACTTGACAAAATCTTGCAAACAATCTAAACACAACAAAAACACAAGTTACACTCGATTAGACTAAATTCCCCAACCAATGTAACAATCATATGATGGACTTTTAAACCTTATACTAAGTTTATAATCCTTTAAATACATCTCCCATATCATTTTCATACCCTATATAACCTTAACCATTAACTTCCAATTTCACTGTTTCTGACTGAATTTTGTAGTCATTTTATGACCCCATATAAAATACTAAAACACCTAATTGATGGTTCTCCTTAAATTCCCTAGCTCCTCAATGAGTTGTGAGCTACTATTATTTTTTTAGAAAAAATAATATTAAGTGGAACTATTTTATAAAAACTCATCATTACAAAGTACTCAGATTCGGACCTGAACGCACACCAAAAAGTTTGACATCCTTAAAAATACTTAGAAAATGTTTTAGCGCTAGCCCTTCGAACTAGAGTTAATAGACACCTAAAATACGACCTATGATTTTTTTCTAACCTTTATTTGGATTTAAGGTAGAGGTTTTACTTCCCGAAATCAGACCAAAATCAGATCCGAATTTACTGTTTTGACAACTTTTCTTACAAAAATCATTAGACCAACTTCCCTACCTCGAAATCGATCGTGGCCAGACTTTTTGAAAACTAGACTCTCTGAACTTATCAATGGACATAAGATTGATGATAAAACACATTACCATCACTGAGATATCAATCGAACAACATGACCTAAAATTCTACCCAATCCTAATTCCTTTTCTAACGCATTCTAGACCTAACCGATTACACCAAAACACTTATAATTTATCCCTGATAACTTCTAATTAGTCTAACATCATTAATTTACAGAGAATATGAAAACCCTAATTCCATCAATTTATTGTTACATTAATTTTAAAAAGAATATTAATTGAAAAGAGTTTAAGAACTTATCTAAAAACCTTGATTTGATTATACAAACCACCAACTTGAATCTTGATAAAAAAAATTCCTGCTTGGGGTTTCGGTCGACCAAAAATAACAAAGGAGAATGAGAAGAATAATTTGTATTTATAGTGTTACAAAAAGGGTTTTAGATAATTACCATTTTAACAATCCTACTCAAATACAAATTTGTTTTATAATTAAAAAAATTCTTAATAACCGGTCGAACAAACTCCTTTTATTTAATTATTATTAATTACATATTACCTTCTAATTTTGACATTTTTTTATAAAAACCCTTTTTTTCTATCTTTCAAACCTTTTAAATTAAAACTAGATTAAATGACTATAAATAAATTTCATTTCTAATTTTATTTTACCAACTTAATAAAACTAAGTTCTAATTTCTATATTTTCTAAACTAAAATTTTAATTTTACTAACTACTAACACTTAAAGATATAAATACGTATACATATACATAAAAATACGTATACACATAGAATTATACTATCATTTTCATTGTCACTAAAATGTGAACAAAATGAAATACCCAAAACAACCATAAATTTAATCGCAATGAGATGATTACGCTCCATGGATTGATAACCAACTCATATAAAATCACATAAACACATAATTATTATAGCACACAATGATATTTGGGTCAATACTAACGGTTTGACTAATCTGCTCAAGGCACAGTTGTCACAGTTTTATGTTGACACTTTTTAAGCATGTATTTCTCAAGTGAATAAGCTGCTTGATTAACTTGATGTGCATTAGAGTCTAAACTTTTAGAGAATACATTCATGGATTTCTATATACATGCAAACTATCATTCATCGTTGTACTATTTTAGGTCTTTCTTTTTTATGCAAACTATTGGGACAAATGTTTTAACTTATTTATTTCAATAAAATCAACGAGGGTACTTTTTAAACGACTCATTTAGAGGTCGTTCTCTTATATCTTGTGCTATTGTATTATGGAGTAATGCCCTCTGTTACTATTTCGATGTGACATATTTTGGGGGTGTTACAGTAAATGTTGTTAATGACGGTTCGAATATTGTTTGTGTTTCTTGTGGTAAAGACGTGTTTATCCTTTCTCATGAAAAATGTGTTGCTCGTTATGATTTGTCTATAAATTCTAGGGTAAAATAAGCCTTATTCATTACCCCCGTAGCAACAAAATCTAAGAATTTATAAGCTACTTATGTTGTTGCGAAATCTAGATTAAGTGTTGCTAAAAACCCAACAGCAACATATAAGGTCTCTAGTGCATTATCACTATCCACTGATTCTAGTCAAAGTAGGACACTTAGCAAATACATGAAAAACAAAATTGCAACAAGCCGAAAGTGGCAGAAATGGTTTGAATATCAACCATGTTTTAATTGGTCATCGAAGAACAAAACTGCATTATCAACACCTAGTGTGTCAAAGAGTAGTACCAGTGTTCGAACAAAATCTAAAACACCGCTGACCACTCAGAAATGGGTAGCCAAACTGTCCACTCTTCAATCTGCATTTGTTTCATGTGATGCAGGTGATCCAGCTCATCCTTTGGATTGTTGATAGCGGGTGCTCGAAGCATATGACTGGTAATCTTTAATTTCTAAAAATATTCGTTGAGAAATTCATGGGAACAGTCCTCTTCCGGAATGATCACTTCGCTACAATCACTGGATATAGAGATTATGTTCAAGGCAGTCTCACACTATGTCATGTAAACTACGTTGAGGGCCTAGGACACAATCTATTTTTGGTTGGACAAATTTGTGATGGAGATTTAGAAGTAGTCTTTCGTTCAAACACTTGCTATGTTAGGAATTTGGAGGGTGATGATTTGCTTAACGGTTCTCGTGATTCAAATCTCTACACTATCTTTATTTCTGAGTTGGCGGCTTCTTCTCCAGTATGCTTAATGTCCAAAGCCACATCAACAAAATCTTGGTTCCATTAATCACCTCACGTCAAAAGATCTAGTTGATGGGCTTCTGAAATTTAAGTATGATAAAGATCACTTATGTTCAGCCTCTGAGTAAGAAAAAAACAAGAAAGCTTCCTTTCCACCGAAATAGGTTCCCAGCACAGAATCTAAACTCGAATTACTTCATATGGATTTATGTCGGCCAATGAGGGTAGAAAGTATCAATGGCAAGAAATATATTCTAGTGATCATCGATGATTATTCTCGCTACACCTGGGTATACTTTCTTCGTACCAAAGATAAGGCTCCAGATATGATCATCTGTTTCATTAATCAAGTTCAAAGGAATTTAAAGGCTCAAATTTTAAAGATCCGAACTGATAATGGAACTGAGTTTAAAAACTAGAAATTGCGGTTGTTTTATGCAAAGCTAGGCATTATCCACAATACTTTAATTGCTCAAACGCCTCAACAAAATGGTGTTGTCAAACGGCGAAATCGTACACTAGTCGAGGCTGCACGAACAATGCTTATATTTCCAAAAACTTCAGAATTTCTTTAGGACGAAGCTATTGCGACTGCTTTCTTTACTTAGAATCGCTCTATTGTACACACAAGGTACAACAAGACTCCATATGAGCTGATTCGAGGAAAAAACCCCAATTTTTAATACTTTCATGTGTTTGGATCTCTTTGTTATCCAACAAATGATCGTGGTGATCTTGGAAAAATGAAATCAAAGGCTGACATTGGTATCTTTATTGGCTATTCTAAGTCATCACAAGGTTTTTGTATCTATAACCGCTCAACTAAAAAGATAATGGAAATGATACATGTCAAATTTGATGAACTTACAGCAAGGGCGCTGAATGCAACAATTCAGGACCCGGTTTAAACTGCTCGAATTTTCAAGATTCATCGGAAGATTTACAATTAGTACTGTTAAAAATAGACTTAGATAATTTGTTTGGGCCTCTATATGAAGAATACTATGCGACGAGCACTCCAGAAGTGTCAGATAATTCCGCTGTAAATACTCTTGATAACGAAGACACTCCTTCATCATCGTCAACTGTCGTTGAAGAAGATGAGGCTCCTCAAATAGTATCCTCATCAGAAGAACCAGTTGACACTGAACCAAACACTCCGGTCTTGAGAGAAAATGCCGATGAATTAGTTCAAGAAGACCTTGCAGATCTTGACGGAAGTAGTTTTTATAATCCACTTCACACTCTTGTGTTCGAAGTAGCTGAGTCATCATCAACATATCAGGATCCGTCAAATATGCACGAGTTCTACCCAAAACATCGTTCTACTGATATGTGGACTAAGAATCATACGATTGAATAAGTGATTGGTGACCCCTCTAAGCCTGTAATGAAAAGAAGTAGGTTGCACATAGATTTTGAAATGTGTATGTACACACTGACAATGGGTACTATTGAACCGAAAAACATCAAGAAAACTATGCTTGATCACAAATGGATTGAATTCATGCAAGATGAGATGAATCCGTTCAAATTCCTTGATGTTGGGAACTTGTCGAATGTCCTATTGGCAGAAACATAATCACAGTCAAATGGATTTGGAAAAACAAGACAGATGCTGAAAACACGGTCATTCGGAATAAGTCTCGTTTAGTTGCCAAGGGATATGGTCAAGAGGAGGGTATTAATTTTGAGGAATCTTTTGCACCTGTTGCAAGACTCGAAGCTCTCAAATTATTTGTGGCATACGCGACTCACAAGAATTTTCCTATCTATCAGATGGATGTCACAAAGGCATTTTTGGACAGACTACTGAAAGAGGAAGTTTTTGTACGACAGCTTGACGGTTTTGTAGATCCAGACTTTCCTAACCACATATATCGTCTTAAGAAAGCTTTGTACGGTCTCAAACAAGTACCTAGAGCCTAGTATGACAAGATTTCCTCATTCTTAATCGAACACCATTTCATTAAAGGTATTGTCGATCCGATATTGTTCATAAGAAGACACGGGGATGACATTTTACTTATTCAGATCTATGTCGATGACATAATTTTTGGGTCAACAAATCAAGTCTTTTCAAATAGATTTGCAAAACTAATGAAAGATAATTTTGAAATGTCAATGATGGGTGAAATGAAATTCTTTCTCGGACTTCAGGTTCATCAATCACCCCGAGGAATCTTCATATGTCAATCACAATATACTATGGATCTTCTTAAGAAACATGGGATGGAAAAATGCGATTCAATTAGTACACCAATGGCTACTGTCAAATTAGATGCAGATTTACAAAGAACCCAAATTGATCAAACTAAGTATCATAGTATGATTGAGGGACTTATGTATCTCACTGCTAGTCGACCAGACATTGCCTTTGCGATATTTGTATGTGAGCGTTATCAGGCATACCCTACTAAAAAAACACCTCAAAGAGGTCAGACGGATCTTTCGGTACCTAAGACAAACCATTAACAAGGGTCTCTGGTATTTGAAGGACTCCGGGTCTGAACTAATTTCATATTTAGATGCAGATCATGCAAGGTGTAATGATGATTGCAAAAGCACATCCGGAGGCATTCAATTTCTGGGAGATAAGCTAGTCAGTTGATCATCTAAAAAGCAAGATTATACAGCATTGTCAACTGCGGAAGTTGAGTACGTATCTTTATCTGCATGCTGCCCATAAGTCATTTGGATGAGGACGCAACTGATAGATTATGGATTTTGGTACCACAAGATTCTAATGTACTGTGACTCAAAAAGTGCAATTGCCATATCTTGCAATCCGGTACAACATTCATGTACAAAACACATTAACATCTGTTATCATTTTATCAAGGAGCATGTTGAAAAAGGTATCATTGAACTTTACTTTTTCGGGACGGAATATCAACTTGCTGATCTATTTACTAAAGCCCTTCCCCAAGAAAGGTTTGAGTATTTAGTTCACAGGATTGGTATGAGATGTATGACTCTAACTGAGTTGGAACGTCTAGAAAAAGTTATCTTCTTGAATGAAAGATCATACATTAAAAACTTTTTGTAAATAAATTCAAAAACAAAATAAAAATTAAAAATAAAAATAAACAATCAAAAACAAATTTTTTTTAACTTAAATGATACATACACATATCTTCTCCGTTTTTATCAGTTTCATGATATTGTATTTCTCAAAAGTGGTTCTTTAAATGCAAAACCAATGTATCATGAACTGAAGGAGAGTAAATCATTCATAAAATGATCTTTCACTGCTAAAATATGTAGTTTGTAATCATAATCTATTCACAAAATGAGGATTTCTTTAAGAAAATCTTTCAAAAATCATCAATTTTGAAAAATTCAAGTGTGGAAAAATAGCAAAAATTAATAATCTCTTAAATAAGTTCTTTAATTAGACATTTATTCAGGGGGAGGGGTTATGAAATTCTTGATTTTTAAAATCTTCTCAAATGTGTTCAAAACTGCAAAATTAACTATCCCTCGATAAGTTCTTTAATTAGATATTTTATTGAGGGAGAGTTATAAAATTTTCAGTCACTTCATCATCAGAAAATTAAAAATGTGTTCTCAAAAGTAAAAATAACTTCTTTTTTAACAAAACCTTTATCAAAAGGAAAGAAATTTTAAATGAATATTTGTTTAAGGGGGAGTTATGAAAATTTTTTTGGTAAAAAACGAGAACTTAACTGCAAAATAATTCAAAGGGTTTGTTGTGAAAATAGGTCTAACTCCAAGGGGGAGTTAAAATTTTTTTTGGGCTATCAAAGACTACGAAAGTAAGTAGAAGGAATGAAAATGCCAAAATGCAAATATCCTTATTTTTGTATGGGCTACTAATCTTTATGAAAGTACGTAGAGGGACTGAAAATGTTAAAAACGCAAAGTTATTTTCGTAAGTATAAAAGGAACAGGTTTCATACGTAACCTGTTACTTTCGTACGCATACATTATTAGCTTTCATAAATCCTTTGCAACTTTGAGCTTTCGTAACTTTGGAAACAACGATCCAAATCGTTATTTCAGTTCTTTGTGACTCAAACGTAAGAAACAAGATGATGTTGAATTTTATACACTATAAAATATACGATATAATACCACAAAAGCAATTAAGAAAATTCCATAAGGAAAATTCACTCTTAAAAGATATATATATATAATATATAATACGTATATTTAACCGGGAAGTATGATCACCCGGGTCGTTTCTCCAACGACTTGTGTAATTGAAATCACGTTTTAGCTCGGATTATGATTTGAATGAGAGAAAGGATATTTTTCTTTTATTATCTTATAACTACTAAATAAAAGCAATAATTAAAATAAACAATTTAAACACTTAAACAAATTAATTGGAGCAATTAAAAGTGACAAGTAAGCAAATACACTATTTTTTTATAATGTTCTGAAACTTTTTCTATTTTTTATGAATTTTCGAAATTAAAAACTTAAGAAAAATGATTAAAAATTTTCTACTTAATGAAAAATTACCAAAAAATCAGGAAAAGTCTATTAAGCAACAAAGAATACTAGAAAAATACTAACTCCCTAACAGCTTATCTAAAAAGCTCTATAATAAGCAAACTTGGCTACGGCTTATAAGGAAAAAGGAAAAGGAAATCTAGTATAAAGATTAAATGGTGCAAAGGATGGTTGGATGAGCTATTGAAGCACAATGGTAAAACGCATGGACTATGAGGGAGAGGTCGTGGGTTCTAGTCTGGCAACACACCCCTTTTTGCACTTTTTTATTTTTCACTTTTTACAAAAACTGAATATTGGAGCTTATAAAACACTTAAATTTAATCACTTTTAATAAAGATAACTTGAGCTGAAACTCAAGGATAAGCTCGAAAAGAGCTTTTGAAAGACTGTTCACAGAAAGTAGCCTTTTAAGGCTTTTAAAACTTGATTTCACTAAAAGCTTTGCACAAGCTTTAATATAAGCTCAAATTAAAAAACAAAAACTGTCCTATGTAGCTTATGATATGCATAAGCTAAAAATGATAAGCTACTTAAGCTATAAACACTTACCCCTAGCTGAATTTGAAGATCAAAAAGTGAAACTCAGGAATTTACTCAAAAAGCACAAAATACAATTAAGCTAAAACACTCATTAAGCTAAACTAAACTTTAAGCTCTTAAAAACTTATCTATCTACTATTTAACTACTAATTCAAATCATAAGAGCAAACACCATAAGCAGGAAATCAAAACTTAACAAGCTACTTAAAATACCTACTGTTTTTGGCTTTTTAGGCTTTTTAATGACTTTTTAAGACTAAATGTACCTAGGCAAATTAGCTATAAAATGGAAACTAAAGCTTAATTTATCTAAAGCTATATCTAAACTAAAAGCAAACTGAATTTTAAAACCTAAATCTAAGTTTCCTAGCTAAAATGAAATCTTATAATGACAGCGTTAGTACTGCTGATGCAAATGGCAAAAGCCAAACCAAATGTGCAGGGTAACCTAGTGAGGTTAAACCTGCACTTAACACTCTTTTTGAGTGTGTTGAAACTCAAAACAAGCAAGAACCAAACCTTGTATGGTTTGGTTCAAAATTTCACAAGTGAAATCACTATGAAAAATTACCCTGGTGCTGAGACAAACCTTTTAAGCGAGAAGGGGGGGGGGGGGGGGGGGGGGGGGGGGGGGGGGGGGGGGGGGGTGGTGGGGGGGGGGGGGGAACATAAAATCTTCAAAAGCCTAAACTAATACCTCAAATCTACTCAAAACCTTATCAAATTTGATAATTCAAACTGTCTAAAAAGAAATCACCAACTGCATTTGACTTAATGGTCAAACAGCTTAATCGAAACCTCCTTTAGCTTTGACAAAATTTTATTTTAAACTTAAGAATTTGAAATCTATTTAACTAAACCTTAATACCAGATTATTAACAGCTTATAACTACCTTAATAAACATGATCTAACAACTAGATAAGCTAAAATCAAAGATTAATGACTATGCTAACTAATTTTTAGGTTTTTTAAGGTTTTTAAGACAGATTATGAAATACTATGATCTACAACTTATAAGCTAAAAACAGATTAATATTAATAACTAATAAGCAAGATTAAACACAAATAAGCTCAAATAAGCAACTAAATTAAGCTAATAAGCAGATCTATACTAATAAACTATTATTAAGCTAATATGAAAAACAAGGAAAGTAAAGAAAACTTAACTTGAAGCTTAGACAACACACTACTCACTCACACACTCACACTAGGCTCTTAGAGCTTTATCTACTAGCTCTAATTATTTACAATAAGCCAGTAAAGTCCATGGGAGTCCTTCCATATTTGACTCCCTTTCCATAAGCTCAAATCCCAAATAAGACAAGGTTTAACTGATTTTAGAGTTTAAGTAAATTTAAGGTTTATTTAAACTCAAATTCAAGCTTATAGACTGAAAGAGCTTATGAGACAGCACGATATATAGTACGTGCTTTTGATACGTGAGGCTAACATATGAGATTATTGAAAAACTTAAGGATTTTTGACAGTTATTTAATAAGCAAGAACGTTTCATTCATTAATAAAAGCTTGATTACATAATTTGAAAGGAGAATTACAACTGATTTTAAAAGAAAATTACAATAAGCTAATAATAATCTAAAATCTACTAAGCTACAACTAAAAACTAAATAGTGTGCGTGTGTGATAGTGAGGGTTATTTATAGCCTGTTGATGAAGATTCTAGGCCCCTACTTGCATCACTAATCTCTGCCATTCATTTTCCTAATCATTGGATCATGATTTAGAGCCCTTGGATCATGATCTTTTTCCCACGGATTGCCAAGCTGTCATTCCTTGATGTGACAGCTTGTGCTTGTTTTGTGATGAAAAAAGAGCCAGAAACCATATCCTTGTGTGTGTCTTTCCACATCCAACGTGTGATTCTTTGATGAGATTGGTTAATGAAAAGCTTGAGTGACTAATTTAACCCTGCCATCTTGTACTACTACACTTGAATTGTCGTCCTTGACCCTCAATTTCCAAAAGCCCTTTGATTTTGACCCAAGGTAAAAATGGGGAAGACGGTGAATAGTGCCATGACTTCGCGCCATTTATAACTGAAAACGGGTAAATTAGATTTAAACTTTGGGCTTTTTGCAAGATTGGTCCCTGTGGTTGGTTTATAAAAGAGTAAGTAAAAAGACTTTGGAAAATTGGCAGAATGCCCTTTGGTTTTATAAAAGTATTGGGCTAGGGATTTTGCTTGGTTATGGGCTTTATTGATCCGGGTAAGGTATTTAAGTGTGAATCGAGCCCATTAAGCCCTTTAGGGACCTAATTATGGTAGACTTTCTAAACTTGAGGGTTGATTTGAAACATTTTGAGTTTATTGACTTTGTGACCCATAGTTTGACTGAGAGTTAGACTTTCTTTGGCTTTGGCTTTCTTGGCTTCGGCTTTGAATTTATGGCTTCTCTTATGCTCTTCCGTTTCTCGTGTCCGTGTTTGCCCGTTTTTTGGCGGTTTTCTTGTGATATTTGTCTTATCCGTACCTGCATACACAAAACACAAAAACAAGCATATCTTTGCCATTTTTAGTCTGTTTTGGGTCATTTAGGGTCATTTTTGGTGTTAACGAATATGTGTATTTTACACCTATCAAAATTCCCCAAACTAAACGATTGCGTGTACTCACGCAATATTACATACCTTATGACCAAATACCTTGAAACTTCCCCAAACTAAACCTTTGAAAAGTAGCAAAGAGTTTTGTTGAGAGAGCTAAGAGATCACAAGTTATAAAACACCCGATTTCCCTATTTTCAAAGTTTTTTATTTTTTTATGATTTTTCTTGATATATTCCTAACTACAACTTATTCTTGTGTTGACATGTATTGTTTTCATTACCTCATTGGTAACTTTAAGGATCATAGAACAAAAAGCACATTTAAGTGTCTAAAAAGATAAATTCGTCATTCTCGATTTTTCACTTTTCCCATGCTAAGCTTAAAAATAAGATCACCGTTAAATACGAGCTAAGATGCTAAGACTACCTATAATTACAAATTGTGAATTTCTCTTCCCGACATAAATCATATATTTAAGTGTGTGTGTTCAAATTAATTTAAACCATTAAATCCACATATTTAGATAGTTGAAATCCGACCAAGCTTTACACATGGGCCTTTTGGGCTAATATGTTAATCACTTAGTAAGATCACAACTCAAAGCAAACAAAAACCTCCTTAGCTAAGACATCGTTGGTTCACTTGTCCCATGAATGACTTTCTTCTCTAGCATCCCACCGTCATCGGGTAAGTGCTAAGGCTTTTGACACCCCATCCGGAGAATAATAATCGAGACGCATGAACTTCTGATGAAAAAGCCTTGTAGACTTTTGCAAACCTTAGTTCAAAAGAATACATTGGTTTTAGAAAAGGAAACTTTTACTATTTATTTTCTAACTTGCAACATTATTATTACTATTTACATTATTAGGCTAGGAACTAGTATCACTTTTCTTTCGACGACACATCGGCCACGCCTCCGACAAGAGCTCGTGTACTTATTATGATACCAACCCTAAATATACATCCTCCACCCTTTCTTTCGATGTCACATCGGGAGCGAACCGACAAATGCCCATGTACTTTATTGCGATGGAGTTTGTATATTAATTATTAACACTAAGGATTTATAACTTGCATCCTTTTTATTCACCAACTACATTTTTATATATTTTTTTTTTTTATAATAATTATTAATTCAACACATTATTTTTGCAAATAGAAAAATTTTATTTTAGAAAACCAAAGTATAAACTTGAACTAAAATTCTTATTTACAAATGATGTTGACTTCATCATCGATAAAGCTTTTTCTCTGAATATGTTGATTAGACTTTTAAGAGTAAAACTCTAATTTGTAAAAATTAAAGAGAACACGTATAATTAATCATTTTAAGAACTTCGGGGAAGAAAAACCACAAGTTATTCTTATAAGCCTTTAAGTTTTCCAAATAAACCTTGTTTAGCATCCTAACTTGTAATCAACACTATCATCTCTTATTCTTTACAATTTAAAATCTATAATAAAGAGATTCGCAAATACTTAGCCTATATAAAATCCAACTTGGCATATTTAAAATCTACTTGAGATTAGCACAAGTCTTCATTTACTAATGATTTCAAGTTTAGCATGTTTAAAGTCTACATGAGACTAGCACAAACTATCATCATTAATTGTTAAGGGAGAAAGCTAGAACTCTACACGTTCAATCGGGTCAAAAATTACTTCTTATTCTTACCAACGGAAAACCTACATTTGTGTCTTAACACTTATTTTTTTTATTTTTTTTCTTTTTTTTTACAAATAAGATCTTAAAAATTTAAATTTTTTGCTATTTTTGTGGGAAAACGGGTACGTGAGAACAAAACAATAAGCAGGTAACATCAAATCGATAGATTCCCTCCCCAAACTAAAACGAAACATTGTCCTCAATGTTTAAAGTCGGGTCTCTACGAAAATCTAAGCCGTTTATGAATTATGCAAAGATAAACGTGAATCGATAAGATGAAAGGATATCGGATCTCCCCAAACTAATTACGAACAAAGGATAAGAAGCTCGAGTGAAACGGGATACAACACCGGACACGAGAGTCTTCAGAAATTGTTGGTTCAATCCTACAAAAATCACAACAAACAACAAACAACAAGAAACCGGAAGAGGATAGCCACAACACATCACAACACATTATTTAAGAAAATAAGAAGAAAATGGATAAGCATGAGGTGAACTCCCACGAAGCGGCTTGTTTTTGGTCACCGAGTCACAAGCTCGACTAGATCCCTGAATTTAGTTGTCCTTAGGGAAATTTTGTAGATCCGGGATAACCAATGGTGGTGTATCCCCTCCATAGTAATGCTTAAGACGGTGGCAGTTGACTTTGAAATTTGAACCATCAGGATGAGACAATTTGGCAGTGCCATAAGGAAAAACTTTGGTAATAGTGAAAGGACCGGACCATCGGGACTTGAGCTTTTTGGAGAAAATCTTTAATCAGGAGTTGAAAAGTAAGACTTGATCACCAACATTGAAGATTCGATTCTTGATCTTTGAGTCGTGAAGTTTCTTCGTCTTCTCCTTGTAGATTAATGAATTCTCATAAGCTTGATCTCGAAGCTCGTTAAGTTCGTTAAGTTGGAGCTTTCGATGATCACCCGCGGTTTTGAGATCGAAGTTGGCATGCTTAAGAGCCCAATATGCCTTGTGTTCTAGCTCAACTGGTAAATGACATGATTTTCCATAAACTAGCTTGTAGGGCGTGCATCCGATTGGAGTCTTGTAAGCGGTTCGGAATGCCCACAATGCATCGTCTAACTTGTCTGACCATGAGGCACGGTTTTCTCCTACCGTCCTTTCTAAGATTCTTTTAAGTCCACGATTCGTCACCTCGACTTGACCACTAGTTTGAGGGTGGTAAGCGGTAGAAAGACGATGTGTGACACCATATTTAGACATAACTTTATCAAATTTGTCGTTACAGAAATGGGTCCCACGATCGCTTATGATAGCTCTCGGTGCACCAAATCGGGAGAAAAGGGATTTCAAAAATTTGACAACTACTCTAGCATCGTTGGTGGGGAGCGCCTTGGCTTCAACCCATTTGGAAAGATAATCGACGGCTACGAGAATATATTTGTTACCCCTAGACGACGGAAAAGGTCCCATAAAATCAATACCCCATACATCGAAAATTTCACAAACTTGGATTGCATTTTGAGGCATCTCATCACGATGTGAAATCTTGCCTTGTCTTTGACATGCATCACAAGATTTGATCAATTCGTAAGCATCCTTATAAATCATAGGCCAAAAGAAACCGGCATCAAATACTTTCCGAGCGGTGATATTAGCACTATGATGGCCCCCGGTGGGTCCTTCATGACAAGCTTTGAGGATTTCAAGAGCTTCTTGGCCGAAAACACATCTACAGATGATTTGATCCGCACATATTCGAAAGAGATAGGGATCATCCCAAAATTAATGCTTTATATCTTGGAAAAACTTCTTCTTTTGTTGAGTTGACATTCCTTTGATGAGAAAATTCCCCGCGTGGTATATCAGCAAACCACGGGGTACTTTGATTATCATGAGAAGTCACCGTATTCAATGTTTCAAGAGGAAAGGTCTCATTAATCTCCTTTGGATCAAAAACATTCTCATACGGGTTTTCAAGACGAGATAGGTGATCGGCTGCATAGTTTTCAACTCCTTTGGTATCAATCACTTTAAAATCGAACTCTTGGAGAAGTAAAACCCATCTAAGCAATCTTGCTTTGGCATCTTTCTTGTTGAAGATGTATTTTAAAGCGGAATGGTCCGTGTAAACTACACTTTTATTCATGATAAGATAAGATCGAAACTTCTCAAAAGCG
This sequence comes from Tanacetum coccineum, assembly GCA_026074375.1. Lineage (NCBI taxonomy): Eukaryota > Viridiplantae > Streptophyta > Magnoliopsida > Asterales > Asteraceae > Tanacetum > Tanacetum coccineum. The sequence continues at coordinate 63,996 of BQNB010005711.1, forward strand.
TAAACTACCGCAAGCATCTCTTTTTCTGTTGTTGTGTAGTTTGATTCTGCTTCGGTCATCGTTTTGATCGCGTAATGAATTGGTCTAAAATGCTTCTCAATCCTTTGCCCTAGAACCGCACCTATTGCATAATCACTTGCATCACACATGATTTCAAAAGGTTGGTCCTAATTTGGAGCAATGAGAATTGGAGCTTCGGTTAACTTCTTTTTCAATGTTTAAAAGGCTAGAATGCAATCTTCCAAGAAGATAAACAGGGTGTTTTTCTCAAGAAGGTGGGTCATCGGTCGAGAGATCTTTGAAAAGTCTTTGATGAATCTTCGTTAAAAAAAGCATGCCCGAGAAAACTTCGAATTCCCTTAACGATAGTTGGGTGAGGTAGCTTAGAAATCACATCGATCTTAGCTTTGTCGACTTCAATTCCTTTCTTTGAGATCTTATGTCCGAGTACGATACCTTCTTTCACCATGAAATTGGTTTTTTCCTAATTTAGAGCTAAGTTGGTGTCTTCACACCGTTTAAGTATTTTTTTTCTAGATTGGTGAGGCACGTAGAAAAAAATTTCCAAAAACCGAGAAATCATCCATGAAGACTTCTATTGTCTTTTCAATCATGTCATGGAAGATTGCCATCATACACCTTTGAAACGTGCCTGGTGCATTGCATAAACCAAAAGGCATGCGGCGATAAGCAAATGTTCCGTATTGGCAGGTGAATATGGTATTTTCTTGGTCATTTGGATCAATTGGAATTTAAAAATAACCCGAGAAACCATCGAGGAAACAATCTCAAGCATTCGATCCATGAATGGCAAAGGGAAATGGTCTTTTCTTGTAGCTTCGTTCAACTTGCGATAATCTATGCATACTCTCCATCTTGTTACAAGTCTTGTTGGCACTAATTCGTTTTCATCATTGGTTACTATGGTCATTCCTCCTTTCTTTGGTACACAGTGTACTGGGCTCACCCAAGGACTATCCGAGATTGGGTAGATCACTCCAGCGTCAAGAAGTTTTTCAACCTCTTTTTTATAGACATCGTGGATCTTTGGATTAACCCTTCTCTGATGTTGGACCGCTGGTTCATAGTCGTCTTCCATTAGAATTTTATGAGAACAAAATTCCGGGTTCTCTGCCAGGGTGATATAGACCACTTGAATAGACTTCCGTACCCTCCAATTTGGAAAAGCCCTTTGATTTGACAGCGGGGTGAAACGGGGAAGAAGGGTGAATAGTGTTAAACCCTTGGCGCCCTTTTTATAACTGAAACGGGGTAAATAGAATTTAAACTTTGGGCTTTGCAAGATTGGTCCTTTATGGTTTATTTAAAGGTGTAGTGTAAAAAGGACTTTCGAATTGGCAGTATGGCCCTTGTGTTTAAAAAAGGAAATGGGCTAGGGTAAATGGACTTTTAACTTGGGCCTATAGATCCGTATGGTATTTAAGAGGATTAAGGCCCATTAAACCTAGGGAACCAATATGGTAACTTTCCTGAAACTTAGAGGGTTGATTGAAACATTTTTGAGATTTGTCTTTTATGGGTTGACTTTCTGTTGACCAAAGGTTGACTGGCAGTTCACCTATCTTTGACTTTTCCAGCTCTAGCTTTAAATTTTTGGCTTCCTCCTTGTGCTCTCCATATCTCATAGTTTGTGATTGTCGTTTGACTATTTTCGTGAGAGTATCATTTTTGATTTATCCATACCTGCACACACAAAAACACAAAAACAAGTATATTTTGCCATTTTTTAGTCTGTTTTGGGTTAATTTTGGTTATTTAAGGTATAAACGGATATTGTATTTTAACACTTATCACAGCCCCAAATATATTTGGGACCGCTAGAAGATATGGGACCAGCCATCAGCAGACCATGATTGGACACTTAACCAAAAATTTTCTCAAAACACAAAAACAAACACTCCCTTACCTGCTATGGTGCGACAACATGACCCAAAATAAACCAAAACTCAAAATCAATCATTAAAAACTTTAATTTAATATCAAATTAACACTGATAATCAATCCTAATATCACAAAGTCATCAATTATAGTCATTATCATCTATTTCTTTCTATTTAAAGTCGAGGGTTCACGATGAACACCAAAAAATCAAAATTGGGGATTTTTGATTTTTCTTTCAATTTTGTGCAATTAAGAGTACTAGGATACAATGTATAACTAATATGCTTCCCGTAGATATAGGATTTGCATACATTAGTGAACTTGTTGAAAAATTGATTTCGAACCAAAACCCCAATTTTATTTTCAAATCACTCACGTTAGGAACATCATAAAATTGTTGTTATGCATTGTCAATACAACCTAAAAAACAATTTCCAAATACATGGCATAAGACCCTCATGAACAAATTTCGAGATACATAATTCATATGTATTTTTTGACTTGTTTGGTTGAGCAAAATCAAACTAAGGAGCGTTTGGATTAACTCTTAGGATGTTATACTTAGGTCGAGTTAATCGTTACTCCACATTTGTTGCATATAGGCACACACTAGGCAAGAACTCAAGACATTACTACAAGTAAAATACAATTAAAATGTGATCTTGGTTATCTTATTCTAGGTGACAATGCCTCACAAATCTTCTGAAGATTACAAAAACACAAGACACTACATTCCTCAAATTTCACATGAATTTCGTTCTCCAATAAAAGAAAAACTAAGAAACCTTGAAGAACATTACATTCACGAGGGTCGGGTGGTTTTTGATAACTTTACGGATCTTAGATATGTTCGGTCTTTGTTTCATTTTGTCGAGTTTGAGTGTCTTCTTGAAATCAATGACAAAATTTATCCTCATTTTTATTTCTTAGTTTACAGTCAATATCGTTTGAGTTATTCTGACGAAGGTCAAATGTTTGTTGAATTTGTCATTCAAAACCAATACTTCTCTCTTTGGTGTCTTTACCGATAGATGGAGACTTGATGAGTTGGCATATGGTATCCCTTCGTATGGTCCATATCAAACCAACCTTCCTTCCATTTAGGACATCATTTTATCTATTCGAATTAATCAAGATGCTCAAGTTCGTCGTATTCGTTATGAGGAAGAAATTGATGTTCTTGAATATCAAGTTCTAACTCGTGAAATTGAGCCAACCCTGAAGCCTTTAGAAGAAATTATCTGAGAAAATGTCTTTTGTCTGGGGGGTGGGGGTATCGGGTCATGTTTCATGTCTTTGTTATATGCTTTATTATGTCTACACTCCCGAAAGATTAACCCCTTGCTATTTCAAGACAAAACAAATGGAGTGGGTTACTAAACAAAAGAGGTTAATTCTACCCTATGGTATGTTATTAACTCGATTGTTTAAATTCATCATTAGGGAAAATCCCGAATTGGAAAATGAGTCTTATGTCTTGTACGATCGTGTCATGACTCCTCTTGCCGCTCAACTAGAGCGAAAACTCAAAAGAGATCATGACACAAGAAGAGGTCATCATTCTACTTCTTCTTCTTCCGCCTTCGATCAACCATCCTCATCTCATCTCAACGATGATGATGACGATAGGAATGACGAAGGGACCTCGCGTGCAAGCACTCCTTCCCTCATTCGTTATGTCAACTCTTTAACCAATCAATTCCCTCAAGTCTTTTAAAACCTACCTAACATTGACCCTCACCTTGAACCATTTTACACCCGCCAAACCGAAATCATCAACCGTCAAGTAGAATTACGAGATGAGCAACGTGGTGAAGTAAGGTCAATCGGAAAAAGTCTTAGAAGGTTGTGGAGAAACATAAAGAAGTGAGCAATAAGGGAAATTGCTTTATAACATTATTATCTATATTATTTACTAATCTATTATGCTTATGTGTTTGAACTTATGCTATTTATTAGTAATTTAGTACGTAGTATGGGCAACTTAGCTTGCCATGGATGATCTTTCAATTTTATCATCCTAAACCAATGCTTGCATGCACCTTGATACATTTTAGTTATAATTAAAATATTATGCATGCTTATGAACTGTCAACATGCATAAATATATATATGTACATTCTAGATTGAATCGTAGAGATGCTATCCTATATGCTTGATTTATTTATGTATATAGATGAATCATGATGAAATGAATTGAACTATGAAAAATAAGAGAAAGTTTTATAGGTTTTCAGGAAAAATTGGAAAATTTTATGTCTCCAGAAAACGGCCCCCTTAAATACTGGGCGGCCCCCCAATATATTTAGGGCCGCCAGATATTTAAGGGACCGCCATCAAGGGTCACAGATTCTTCTACTGTGACCACCTGATTTTCTATGCAGGTGACCACTTATCACCATCCGAGGGCCTAGCTGATTCCTTTTCCATTCTGCTTTTTGATAAAAAAATTTGGAATCTAAAGCTTCAAACCCCATTCCTTTACCTCTCAATCCTACCTCTTCACCTTAAACAGAAACTCTTCTTATTCTTCTTAATCATCTTCCCATCTTCCTCTCAAGCCAAAAACCCACCATGATTCCCATAAATCATTCTTCTTCAAACCATTCCAAAAAATCATATAACCAATAATCCCTCCTAAGACAACTATTGTCAACATCTCTAGTGATGAAGAAGTCACCACTACACCTTCTCCTACCACTCACTTCATTCATCTCCAAGTCCTCCAAATGCACCATCAAAAACTCATCCACAAATCAAACCTCCTCAAGCCAAGATAATACATCTCATCTTTTCAATTACAAACTTCCAAATTTAACCTTCATCCTCTCATGAAACAACCTCCTCCTCAACTTTGAACCCTTTGCTTGAGAACATCTTGGGATGTCCTCCTAGACCAGTTAAAAACCCTCAACCACTTCAAAGCCTACCTTTCTTTGGATATTACTCTATCATTATCACCACACACATCTAAAAAATCTATCAAGTCTACCTTCACCTATCACTAACCACCTACCTCAACCTCCCATATCATGAGGCCAACCACTCTACTACAAACTATCATGACATCTGATCACTTTATATTTTTGTTTTCTACAACCGTACCTCTACTTGAACCTTCGAGATGAAATGAACATTATGTTTGCTCATCTTGAGTATCTTCTAAACTACGCAACGCCAACACAACTCCATATTCCACCTCCACCATGAGAACGCCTATTCAAATGGTTTATAATGGTAGAAATCCAAAGACATTATGTTTTAAAAGGACTTCACTAAGAATCATGAATCATTTAAACTTTATGTAAGTATTATGTCTCTTAATCTTGTATAGTTACAAATTTTATTTTGCCATGAATGTTTAGTTGGTTGTGCTAAAGTAGATTTTCTTGTTGGTGGAATATTAAAATCTTTCTTTGTTATTTTTAAATACAATGTTGTTATCTTGAAGAATATTTTGTCTTGCACTTTATTTCTAGACCTATGTTTTGCAGCAAACAAATTATCCTTAAAGATCGACTTTTGGTGCCCCGAACAAGAGGGAGCCTACATCAAGGGGGAGTCTTTTTATCATTGATTTCTTCTCTCTACCTAATGACCTCGGGCCGATCAAACCATTTTGGATTCGACAAAAAAGAGGATAAATAGAATTAAACTCATTAATTTTTTATAAAACTTCTATTTTATATAAAATGAGATTATGTTTGTCAGTCATTTTAAAAAGGGGGAGATGTAATACAAATAATGATCTAAAAAAGTTATTTATATTTTACACCTTCTTCAATGTTTTTGATAATAACAAATGTGAAAAACTTTACAATAAAATTAAACATTTAATAAATTACAACAATAAAATCTATATCTATGATTAATCACTTAAGGTAGGATAAAACAACTCATTAAACATGATTAGTATCAAAGAAAATATTTTCCTTAAACTAACATTTCTACCAAATTTGTTTTATAAAAATTTAAAAAAAAATATTTATTCATTAAACAAAAAAAAAAAGAAATGTTTTATTAAAAACATAAAAATTTAAAATTCAAATTCTCCCCTCAAAATAGAAGGTTCTATAACAGATACAACCTTCACCACAAAAGGACAAAAAAGGGAGCGGAGTCTAGTGGCGCCACCTTTTAAGCTTGCGTCCCCCGTTATAATATAAGGACCCGCGGGACCGCCACTAGCAACGGTCATTTTTGTCCCTATAAATAACTGGGGCTACACCCATCTGAAAAACTAGAACCTCTTGCCATGAATTTTCTCAGATCCATTTTTCATCTCTTCTCCTTTCTTTCCTAAATCTCATATCTTAATACAACAAACAAACCTTGAGCTTGTTTCAAGTGATTAATTCTTTCTTCACCTTCTTCTTCATCTTCTTTTCTAATCAAGTGCAAGAGAAGAACAAATCGTATTCATCTATATACGAATGTTAATCAAGTGGATCCCTCTCTTCCTCCCAAGATCATGAAATCTTCATACTATATTTAGTGTTGTTGTGTAAATTGGATTTATGTGTAGATGCCAAGTGTGTAAATGTGTATTTGGTGTGGATTTGGATTATGTGTCAATCAAAGTATATATATCGTGTGAGTGTGTAAAAGAACTTAGATAAGTCTTCAGATTGGTTCTAGTTAAGATTAGTACTCGACATCAAGCTTAGGTGGTCAGAAAAGAAAGTAACGACGTGTCAACGGTTATTCACCGCCTAAAGGATCTTGTTGACATAGTGAATCTCGAGTGGATCTCGGCGTAGAGTAGGAACGGAGAGGTGCTTCAATGCCGAACCAACTATACAATCTTGATGCCTTGTTTTTTATCGTATTCTTTCCTTAATCTCTTTATATTATATGTTCTATTAGTTCATTACATAATAGTTTTTTGGTGTGATTCATATTGTTGATGATTGACATTAACTCAGAATCAAACCATTTTATAAGCAAAGAATTTTAACCCGGATCATTAACATGTAAACTATCAACCCCCCCTTCTAGTTTTCCACAAATGGAACAAAATTTGTCTCATATTTTCCTCTTAAGTCTATAGTTTAAAATTTTTATAAATAAACGTGACTAATAACAATTGATGGATCGCTACATCCTTTGAATAGGTGACTCCTACTAATGGTCCCCAATGGTGAAACTGGTGCCTATTGGTATCTTTAGGCAGAGCTAACCTCTGCTAATTGACTTTGCAGCAGAAGGGAGGGGAACAACACACTTCTCTCCTTTCGCGCATAATAAATACTCTCCGGTGAATAGCTACATCGGATGGAGAAAGCAACATGATAATATTAATTTTTGAATGTTTCATCAAAATGTATACGAGCGACAAGCCATACCGGAAGGAAAAGGGTAAACACATTTCATATTGATTTAAAGTTAAAAAAATATCACAAAGGCATATGGGTATGTAAAACTCCTACAAAATACAATAATTTCTAGTTTTAACCCAGAAACTGCTAAGGTAGTTTGTCTCAAGCCCCTAGCACTTAGGCCATAGCCCAGAAGCAGCTCCGTAGAACTGGCAATACTGGCTCAATAGCCATACCCACATAATCTAGACATCTGTCAAACAAATGGCACAAGTGTATTACAACATAGTCACAAATAAATAAACAAATCATCAAGGGAAGAATAACAAAAAAAGCAAAAGTGACCACCAAGAAATGAAAGATAATAAGGGTTATAATCACATCCAAGATATAAAGTTGCTAGAAAAGCACCTAAAGCCCGAAACACAAAGGCTAGTTACATAAACAAAGTAAAATAACTGCTAATACAAGGCTAGCCTAGAAGCAGCTGAAGTTACCATTTTTTTCAACGTACTCTTTTCTTTTCTTTTCTTCAATGCTCTAGAGTGCTAGTATGACCAAAAGTCCCCCCCCAGATGATGAAGTAGAGTGTCGAACATGGGTGTTAGTCCTCAAGGACGCAGTAGCAAAGGAAGTCTAGTGGGAAGATGTCACATGTCAAGCTCAAGTCTAGAGAATGCTTGCAAAGAGCTTTTGAGAATTATGAGATACCTTGTCCAAGAATAAGGGAAAAGTAAGTGTCAGAAAAGCAACAACGACTAATCAAACTTCTGCTTGGCAATCGGGAATAAAACCAACTAACCCTCTAAGATAATCCTCTTGAACTCCTCATTCGTGGCGATCCATACTCAACCCACGCTTGACTCCCAACACTAATGCTGTATTCAATACTCCAGCAAATGCCCGGTTAAACACACCCACTCTTTATACCTTTCGAACAATCGAGGAAATCTGACTGAAAGAAGGAGGCAATGTTATCCTGGATCTCCTTAGCTTGCCTCTCACGATGCTCCAACTGTGACTTAGTCCCTACAAGCTCTTCCTCAATCTTTGCATTCTCCATGGCAAGAGTATCCCTCTCATTTCTATACTTCCTATGTTTCTTATCCCAACTACTAAGCTTATGTTCAGCCTTTTAACTAACTAGACTTAAGAATCCCCGCAGCTTAGGTCCATTATCCTAGATACCTCCTCATTAGCACGAATGGTAGACTATATTGTTCTTAGGTCGGCACTTGCTTTCCTAATGGGGGTCTGCGTCTGCTGAGCACACTGTTTTGAAAGACGCTCAAGGTTCCTTAAGGAGTGATCATAACGAGCATTCAACATGCTCCCATGAGTAATCAACTAACACTGTAACAACTACATAACAAGTCAGACTACTCAACTGAGAAAGCTCTCTCACCATGAGTCTCATTTGGCGTAAGGAATCATCAAGGGCATATCAGCAAACCTTAGGATCCTTGTAAAGTTCCTTCTTTCGTAGACCAAGATTGACTCCATGAATTTCTTCCCAGTTGTCTTTGGTGTAAGGAGGAGATTCACTTCTAGAACCTTCCTCATAAGGATAAGGGATATAATAAGGCCTCGGGACAATAGGAAGAATATCTCTCTCAAGCACATCCCCAACAATATTACCAACTCGAGCCTCGTAATAGGGACCAACATAACCATCACTAGCAATCTCATTAGCACCAGCATCAACATCCAAGGGCTGGGCATCAGGAGCTGGCACAACCTTCGAAACATAAGGAGACGCATCCTCGTTAATACCTACAAAAAAAATGGAGAGAAGAAAAACATATAAGGTAAAGACTTAGTATAATTTGAAACGGAAGGTAATAAAGAGATAAGCTTACCATGAGACACACGGGAACTGGCCCTGGTAGCCCTCCTCACACCCCCAGATAGCTCAGTATGGGGTTCGACTTCCTTATATGGAAGAGGAATTAGAGGATAAATCACATCTAGTCCAATGCTCGGATCAAAAGTTCGAAGTGGGATAACGTTAATATGCTCACCTTGGCTGACATCGTTGAGGTTCTCAATACCCTCCATAGCAAACTCTGCGTCATCATACTGATCATTATCATTAAGGGTACCATCATCAGCCTGCTCGACCCCATCTTCAGCCGCCTGTCCACTAGAACCTGCTCTAGACCCTTTCTTGCTCGATCTGGTCTTCTTGGCTGCATTGGTGGATATCTCCAGCCCAGTAGAGGCTTTTCGCTTGGCCACGTGATCAGCCTTTGTGATTACCTTGCGATCAGGTCAGGTAACGAAAACTTCCTCTGGGGAAGCATGAGGGATAGCAGTACCCGCTCTGGAGCAGGGATTGGCGCGGCTCACAACTCAGCCCAAAATAGGCATCGGGTGATACGTGGCCTTATCTAAGGAAGGCATGCAAAAGAAGTCATAGATACTTAAAACTGTAAAAAGGAGGGGAGGAGAAATTCGTTAGGTATGGTTAGAAGAGCTAAATAACAACACTTAGAAAAATATAATGAACCCCCCAACCGGTGTAAATCAAAACGTACTCAACACGGATCACCATCGGTTACGCCAAACTCTACTAAGCTTAAACGAACCAACACCCCTCCAGTATATCATGAAGTTTTACAAAATATGAGCCTTTGTGGAAATCCGTAGAGCGGGGTGAATACGATTCTATTAAAAATTTAAATGTCTCGTATCAAATGTGCCTATCAAGTTAGACGCAATGAGAAAATGGTGTATACAACAGTTATAGTGACTATAGCATAATCCATAATATGTAACTAATAAATATGTCACAATTATCATCCAAACAATATAAGCAACCATTCACACACATATAGATATGATGCAAGTATAAATATAAAGTGATAGCGTAAATAAAAATGTAAAGCGAAAGGTAAAAGGAAATGCAAACCGGACGCGGTGACTTATAGTGGTTCGGTCACGAAGCACCTCTTCGCCCTACTCCACTCCCCGAGTACCCAACTCGAGAGTCACTTCACTAGTCAACAAGCTCCCTTTAGGCGGAGAAAACCATACACAACTTTAGCTTGCACCAATTTCCGACACTAAGCTAAATGTCAAGTTCTAATCATAGCTAGAACCAATCTATCACAACTAAACACACCACTTCACGACAATTCACAACTTGGCTTCACTACATGACTTCTTCTTCACTACACGACTTCACTTCAACTTCACGACTTCTCTACCCTTCACAACTTTTCTATACTTCACAACTTCACTTCACTTCAACTAGACACTACCTTGATCACACCAATCTAACACTACTTACTAAGATTACCATGATCTAACAACTATACACACCATGATCACCATGATCAAACTATTAATACAATGTTTGAATATATGGACTCGATCTATACATTGTGAATGTATGATACCCGTCTTCCCCCAAACGAAAAATGCACTAACTAAACTACATAACTTCGTATCTTAATGATAACAAGAGTTCTTCTCTTGCACTTGAGGAATACAGCTTGAATCACTTAGAAACAAATGCTTAAGATTAATGGATCAAAGGAATTGAAAGAGTGTATTAAACCTGATTTAGAACAGAAAAAAAATGTGTGCAAAAGGTTAAAAAATCAGCTGAGGGAATAGTCTCATAGTTATAGGGGCAGGTTGAGAACAAAAAAACACGTGGCCGGCTCCCCTAAATAAGGGTTTCCAGTCCCTTTAAAATTAAGGGGGCCACCCGTAAAATTTAAACTGGGCGCCCAGCCTGACGCACCCATTTTTATTTTTTTCTTTTTCAGGGGAGGTGTTTTCTGAAACATTTCTAGTCGTTTTTAGGTAGAAAAATTGAATTCAAAATATTTATCTTGAATAAAACATTTCTTTTAAATGTAAAAATGTTTTGTAAAAGTTTTAAAAAATGTTTGTTACATTTCATAAAAATGTAAGGTTTAAGAAAAATAAAAATTCCTTTGATCATAAAATAAATTAAGCATTTATTTATTCATACCTTAAGTGATTTACGTCGGGTGCAAACTTCGTTGAAGCAGACTTGAGACGTCGAGAGATGTTGTCGTATGAATGCATTGATGATTTGTGATCACGAGTAACTTAAGCACTTTACGTTATATGTTATAAGTTACATGTTTGTCATCACCAAAACATGAAGAGAATGTATAGATTAAATATCGTAATATTTCTACCAACAGTGTTCATTGGCGTCTCTCCTAGCTCGACAAGACATAAAACCCGATTTAGGGTTTATTCGGTTTTCGGTTTAAAACCCTAACCGATTTAGGGTTTGTTTGGTTTTCGGTTAAACCCTAACCGAATTGGGGTTTGCGTTTGGTTTTCGATTGCAAGGCTCACAAGGGTGCGTTTGGTAATCGGTGTAAACACGTGGTGTTTGGTTCGTGAAGGTAGACTACCAATCAACTCATACTTGGTTGACGTGTTTGTGTGAGCAACCGTAGATGCAGTAATTTAACTGCTATTCGTTTTCAGGATCTAAAACTTAAAGGTTAGTTTACTTCCCTTTTATTATGTGTTAATCTTTGTGCTAAAACTAGATCAATTCCGCTGCGTACTCGTAGCTAAACTGGTTACCTAGTTTGTTAAATCCCAACAACTTGCACTCTATGTAAAGAGTGTTCTGATTCACATGAGCACTTACTCTTTGAGTGTTCCTGGTTGGAATGAAAAATGGCATGATATCCTTGATACTATGAGTAAAATTCCCTGCAACAAATCCATCATGAGTATCTTGAGAAGGGATTAGAGATGTACAGTGGAAGGGAAATATATTTATTGTGAGATGTATCCTTGAGTACCTTTGTATAGTTGAGTGATGTCAGCATCAATGGAAATGTAGCTCACTAAGCTCAACACAACAAGAGTTTCATTCAATTCTTGATGAAGCCTTCATACAAGAGCTTCTATGATGCATGTATTGGAGATACTTGATCACAGGTTTCATTCAATTCTTGATGAAGCCTTCATACAAGAGCTTCTATGATGCATGTATTGGAGATACTTGATCACAGGTAGGGTGTTTGTAGCAGGAGGAAATGTAGTCAAGATTAAAATTTCTTCATGGATGTGTAGCTCTAGTCACACTCATACTAGGCTAGAAGAATGGTGAATTAGTATGGCTTTGGTTAGCTAGTATGTCTGATTGTATTTGAAGTATGTTGCTTATAGCTTATGGGTATGTCCATTTAAGCTTTTTGTTCATGTTGTATGTTGATTATTGAAGTTTTTAATATTATTCACCATTTTCACAAAAAAAAAAAAAGATCGAGTCAACTAATGGTGGATCAACTTTTAGTACTTAGGTGTTTTGAATTTTCCAATCTATATGTTAGAAGTCAACTGTGGACAGATGTTATGATCTGCACTAAAATTCTGAGAAAGTTATGACATAAGCTAGAGAGCAAAAAGACATAGTGATTGCTAGCACGTTTGTGATACGATTAAGTCAACTAATGATGGATCACATTTTTGTACTATAGTTGCTTTGAAAGTTATAATCTGTATACAAGTCGACTGATTTATTTATCATTATTAATGGGTATGCATATCCCACACCAAAACAATATTGTCCCTTTGAACTATGATTTAGTCATCAAATAAGCCATTCTACCTAACCTGCTACTTCATATGAAAATTTGTCTATAAGCAATTCCCGATCAAGAAAATCCTCAAGGTACTGAGGTTCTAGGCTCGAATATATTTTTCTCCAAATCACTTTGATGGCTACTATTCAAATTCTAAAATTATCGATCGCGTGCTTGCTTTTGTCAATTACTATGTATTTTTTATTTATTCAACGAGTAAGTACGCATATGATTATTGGAAAGAACAATGAATTTTTCTGCGTTGACTGTCGAATCAGTACCTATTCTGGCCTTCCATTGCTTCAATGAACATACACAAAAAGAATGATTTATAATCCATTATTTTTACGTGCAGACAGGTGTGAACTTTAAAAATGACTATGGTACAGATGACCCACCATTAGTTAATAAGTTAATATAAATGCATGACATAAGCCCAAGCAATCACAATGCCATTTGTTCCACATTAAGCTATAATTTTCTAAACAAGCTTTAAGTTCAGATCTTTACATCCAGCCAAGTTTGTGATGGCTTCATCCTCAGAACAATTGTGTCATCATTACTCTCTAGCTGATATTCAGCTAGCAACTCAAAACTTCAACGACAGGTTGGTTGTGGGTCAGGGTGGTTTCGGGAAGGTCTATAAAGGCCATATCGCAAATGAAGGAAGTAGCAGCACCACTGTGGCTATCAAGCGTTACGGTTCTATATCTGGTGAAGGGGTACCTGAGTTTAGTGCAGATATTGAGACACTTTCTAAGATGCGACATGCCCACCTTGTGTCTCTACTTGGTTACTGTTATGATGACAAAGAGATGATCCTGGTTTATGAGTATATGCCTCATGGGACTCTTTATCATCATTTGCATGAAAGTAATACTCCTTTATCTTGGTTGCAGAGACTCAAAATTAGCATAGATGCTGCATGGGGACTGGAGTATCTTCACAACGGCGCAGGCACCACAGGAGGAGTTTTACACTGTGATGTGAATAGCAAAAACATTGTGCTGGGTGAAAATTGGGCAGCGAAGATATCTGATTTTGGACTTGCCAAAATGCGTCCTCTAAATCAGTCATCTACTTACGATCACTCTTGCATTGAAGGGAAATTTGGATATATGGATCCAGAGATCTTTTTGACTGGAAAATTTACAAGTACAACTGATGTTTTTGCCTTTGGAGTAGTATTGTTTGAACTGCTATCTGGGAGGCAAGCAGTCCTTCCTGATGGGGACAAGGACTTGAGTTTGGCAACATGGGCTCAAAACTGTGTGAAAAAAAGAAACTTGGATCAACTTGTTGCTGTTGAAATGAGAGGAAAAATGTCTCCCAAGAGTTTAAAGAAGTTCTCCCAAATTGCATACCGTTGTTTGGATAGTGATCCAAACGTACGCCCTACAATGTCTGAGGTGGTTGTAGCACTTCGGCTTTCAGAGTCATTGCAGGAGAAGTTTGAAAATTGTGCAAAACCCGCAGGGCTTTTTGGGTTCACTTGGAAGATATCATGTTATTCTGTATACCCAGCTAAGAAAACTTCAGGTACATATTTAACTCTTGGTGACTTTGTCAGTCATTATACTGACTTTTTGGTTTCTTAGGAAATTTCTTTTGACTATATTATTGGCTTCGGATATGATATGTTGTGCTTTATTCTTAGTTTTGTAAATCTAGCCATCACAAGATTATGTTATAGACGTGTTTATTTTGTATAGCTAGCCATGGGGACAAAAAGACATCAGTTTTCAGCAAAAACAATAGCGAGTGTAGCAGCTCAGTTCCCATAGAGTACAATGAAGTGTATCTTGATAATAAACAAATGCATGCTCGAGCTTTAAAAATATTCTCATATACTGATTTGGAACGTGCTACGAGTAAATTTAAAGAACATATAATCAATGTTGGGCCACATCGCGTTTTCAGAGGCTGGGTCAGTGAGAAGATATATTCCCCTTCCAAGCGAGGTACCGGGTTGGCCATCACTGTGTTGTACTTCGAACATAGGCCTAAGGTAAACAAACCATCTTCTGTTTCTTCTAAACAACTGAAACACCGGATCTGTGAACCACTAAGGATGACCTAATGACAAAAGGCTTGTGACTATAACACTAAAATGTGTGAGGTCTTAAGTTCAATTCCCGCTAGGTGCGAACAACACTAAAGTGGTCACGCCAACCTCCTCAAATGGGAGGACTTTACCAGGTTTGAGTCTGTGTGGTGGTGAATCCAAACTCCGTAGATTAGTCGGCCATAAAGGTCAGAAACCATGGTTATCCAAAAAAAGGGATAAATGTCTAAAAATGCATCCAACTTGCCACATTTTCCTTTTGTCTATATTGAACTTTTAATTTTTGTATTTAACTATCAAACTTGCTAAGCGTTCCTATTGTAGATATTGCTATGCGTAACGTTCGATGTGGCCTTTGAAACTTGCTAAGACGTGGCATTTGAAACTTGTGACATGTCGAACCTTACGCATAACAATGCCTACAGTAGGAACGATTAGCAAGCTTGACAATTAAATAAGAAAATCAAAAGTTCAGTGTAGACAAAAGAAAAAAATGACAAGTTAGATGCATTTTTAGACAATTATCCCCAAAAAAAACCTCCTGATGTGTGACATATTTCACTTTATGTGTCTTATGGCTGTATGGGTAAAAAAATTGTACATTTATGCTACACAGTCGAATGACATTACAGCATTTGTATTTTTTTTTTAATCTAAGCATGTGCAATTGGAGCGGGAGTTACTAGAAATGGGTGAATTTAGTCATCCCAATCTTCAGAGGCTGCTGGGATACTGCTTGGAAGGTGAAAAGTTTTACCTTGTGCATGAGTTGACAGGGAAGAGGAGCTTAAAGGATTACCTCGAAGGTGAGAAGTTTTATCTTGCCCATTCAAATTATATTAAATTGGGAAATATGAAAAAGGACAATCTGAGATACATAAATATTCTTTTGTGTTTGTAGCATATGGACCGGATCTTCCCTTAATAGTGAGGGTCAAAATAGCAATCGGAGTCGTTCGTGGCCTAGTTTTCTTGCATCATAAACAGCTGATTGAGGAAGCTTGGTCGCTTTCGCCAGACTACATTTGGATTGATAAGGTAAACTTAGAGCTATAATTATTTCATTTTTGGACCTGAATTTTATATTATTGCAGGATTACTTCTGCTTCAGTACTTTAACTTTCCATAAGATACAAAACCATTTAACTCTTTTACGACGCCAGCTTTTCGTAAACTAAAGTTCCTACTAGCATTTGATATTTCCTTGAAATCTTACTAAATGTTCATCTACCAATTCTCAGGATTTTAATGCACAAGTTTTATATTTTGATGTGGCAAGGTTGGTAAGACGAGAACCTATATCCAGTAAGTTATCAATGATTTCTGTTGCCTTTCTAGAAAGAAAAAAATGTACAATAAAATCCGCATCTGAATTAATGGAGTATCTCAATTACAGGTTCCTGGAGTAGGGGTAGGCAGTCGGTCACCAGAGGTTTTGGAATATTACTGCTAACTATGCTTGCAGGAAAACCTATGTTTACGATAGATCAAATAGATTTGGTTATAAAAAAACATTTGTCCGGCCAAATCTGTGATATGTCTGATCAGATGATCAGAACTGTGGTAGATTCAAGAATAAAGTTAAGTGTTCCACTAACTGAGAGATCTCGAGAACTACTTTATGTAATTCAAAACTGTATTGGACAGGGCTTTTCATTCGAAGAAGCTATGGAGGACTTGAAACAGATTTATGGCAGAATGATAAGAAAGTAACGAAGTACGCACAGGGTGTTGATTTTTCCATAATTAACTCGGGATGTAGTTTTATTGCAAATATCATATAAGTACTCTTTGTTGGAGAATTCCTGATCCGTTTGGATGTGGCTTGAAGCGTGTTCCAAGAGTTATCAGGAAAGTCATTATAGTTGGAGTGCAAGTCCAACTCGTCCTAGGTGTTTAGTTAGGATATTAACAATGTAATCCTAGTTATATCTAATGCATATTGTTTAGTCTATATATACCGTGAATGGTAGGGCATTACATTGTATCGTATTGGAGTTTTGAGTGGGTTTCTTCAATAAATAAAATTTGTGTGTTTAGGCAGTAACTGGGTGTTCTTATTTTCCTATGTCGTGTTGTGTTCTGCTTCTATTGTGCATATGTCTGATAACCATCAATTCGTATCAGAGCTTCGTGTGTATTGTGGAGGATTGGAGCCGCGTCTAAGGGTCTCAATCAGTGTTCCATAAGTTGTTCGTTCCAAGCCTCGGGGGGTCTGTGTTGGACGATCAGAGAAAGCAAATTTGTTACAGCAAGTTAGGGTTAACCAGAACCCTAACAAAAGTCGATTTATAGCCTGTGATTAAGTGGAGGGTTTCAAGTCACGTGTGTAGTAAACCTCTGATTAGTGGAAGTTTGTAGTCGCGGGTTTAAGACGACAAAAGGCGAAAAGGATCACAACTTTACTTAAAATTCTTGGGCAAACGAATTGGAAACAGTTTTAAACTATTGATTTTCTCGTTTGGTTTAGCTAAGTTTTTTTTTGGTTAAAGTTTGGTTTAGTTGAGTTTTAGTAGGATAATACAGGTAACCGTCGATAGGCCTACGCGTACTGAACACGAACCAAGAATAAATCCAAGCAGTGGATTAAAGGGTTGGATTCCTCTCCATTACAGACATATTCTCGATCAAGGAAAAGATCTGGGATGGTGGTGGGAGAAAGCTCACAACCGCCTGTAAAGGATACTACTTTGACGTTTCAATGTCCAATATTGAACAAACTACACCATATAGAGTATGTGAATGGATGTGCTTCTTGGAATTCATGGAGTCTAGGATGTGGTAGATCTGGGCTTAGCCGATGCCAAGAAGAATAACATTGTGAAGGGATTGTTGTTTCAATCGATCCCAGAAGATTTGGTTTTACAAATCAAAAATTTCAAAACTGGGAAGGAGATGTGGAAAGCAATAAAAACTCGTAACCTAGGGGCTTATTGTGTGAAGAAAGCGTGGCTTCAAACCCTAATTATGGAGTTCGTGAATCTAAAGATGTCATATAACGATACTATAGACGCATATGTTGCGAAGTTGTCAGGCATTGCTTCTAAGTCAGACACGCTTGGAGAAGTCATGTCGGAACACAAGCTGGTTAAGAAATTTCTCACAAACCTTCATAGACGGTTTGTCCATATCGTGGCAGCCCTAGAGCAAGTTTAGATCTTAAAACAACGGGGTTTGAGGATGTGGTTGGACGATTGAAAGCGTATGAATAAAGAGTCAAACAAGAAGATAAGGCAAACAATTCTAAAAAAAGTTGCTTTATTCTAGGACTGGCAATTCCAGCAGGAATAGTGACTCAAGCAGAGGGAGATGACGTGGTTTGTAATCTCGAGGCCGTGGTCAAGGTCGTGGTAGAGGCAACAATCAATACCAAGGCCAACGTGACTCTTGGAAAACCGTGAAGATAATAAGCAAAAGGAAAAGCAACATGAGCAATGTGATCTCTCGCATATAAAGTATTACCATTGCGATAAGTTCGAACACTTTGTTTCAAGATGCCCAGATCGAAAACGTGAGTATGAGGAAACCTTAGTGAGACACATGAGGGAGATGTGAATCATGAGGAAGGTACGTTTTTCATGATGAGCTATATTCAAGAAACGATTTTCATAAATGAAGAAGAGTACACTTCATCAAAGAGCCAGTCAAATACTGATGAAGACGATGTATGGTACTTTGACAACGGTGCAAGTAATCACATGACAGGTAATTACTCTTACTTTTCTGAATTAAATGAAAATATATTTGGACGTGTTAGGTTCGGAGACGGTTCATGTGTAAAAAAAGGAAAGGGCTCTATTTTGTTCCCAAGGAAAAATGGTGAAAAAAAGTTGCTAAAAGATATTTATTACATTCTGCACTTCCTAGTAATGTGATAATTCTTTAACATGCTACAATATCCGGTTGTGATATTCGTATACGAGGTGATTTCTTAACCATGCGTGATAGTTGTGGAAGTTTGCTAATTAAAGTCTCGCGAAGTGCAAACCGTCTCTACAAGACTCAACTAAAAGTTGGGAAACCTTATTGTTTGCAAGCTAACATTGATGAAGAGTTGTGGTTGTGGCATGTATGACTTGGTCATATTGGCTTTGGTGAGGTGAATTTGATGCACAAGTTAGCTATAGGGGTACTGGTAATTAAGCATCAAGATCAAGTATGTGAGTCTTGCATGGTTGGAAAGCAAACAAAGAAGTCATTCTCAAAGAAGGAAACATATAGAGCTTTAAAGATACTTAAGATGGTTCATGGAGATATATGCAGACGGATAACTCCTTTCACTCAAGTAGATAACTCTTATATCTTAGTTCTTATCGACGATTGTTCTAGGTACACATGGTCTTTTATTTTGAAGCACAAAATTGACGCGTTCGGAGTACTCAAGATATTCAAGACGTTGATTAAAAAAAATAGATAAAGAGATTATAACATTCCATACGGATAGAGGTGGTGAATTTACATCACATGACTTATAATCGGTTTTGTGACCAAGAAGGAATATCACGAATGTTGACGGCTCCTTATGCACCTCAACAAAATAGAATTGTGGAACGAAGAAACCGTACTTTAGGTGTATCATGAAGGCAAGATTCGTACCAAATTACTTTTGGGGTGAAGCGGTTTGACATGCAACATACATAATAAATCGATCACCTATGCTAGAATTGGTAGGAGTTACACCATACGAGAAGTTTTATGGGGAGAAACCGAAGCTTAAAGACTTAAAGGTATTTGGATGTGTTGCATATGAGAGAATTGTGTCAAAACACTTGAAGAAACTCGATGATAGTTCGAAACCGTTAGTTTATCTTGGTAAGAAACCTAAGTCCGGAGGTTTTTGGCTTTATAATCCACGTGAAAATAAGATCATAATCAACGTTGTGTGGTGTTTGATAAGAATAAAGACCGGAATTTGAAAGAAAATACGAAGCAAGAGGGATGTGAACCTGGAACTTTTACTATGCTATGGGACGAAAGAAGTGTAGCAGCTGAGCATATTTGGAACAACAAAAATAACAGCCCGCAACAACAGTAAAACAGTATTGTTCATGCTACAGTACCGGCTACTATTCATGCTATAGTACCAGTTATTATAACTGCTACAATACAAGGTCAAAACTCACATCAGGCTACTGTTCACAACCTAATTCATAACCCGCAAATGCCTGCTACAATAACTTATGAGGATGAATCTGAAGACGATGACGTTGCTATCCTGGTATGACGTTCAACTCGCAACAAAGTGTTACCAACGAGGTTAGTAGATTACCAACTTAATGTTCATGAATTAATGTTAACACTTGACGAGGAACCAAGGAATAAAAATGAAGCCAAGTTGAAACCGCAATGGCTCAAAGCAATGAAAACCGAGCTTGATTCTATTGTAAAGAATAATATTTGGAAACTTGTTCCTCTACCCAAAAGGGTTGTACCAGTTGGGTTGGAGTGGTTGTTCAAGATCAAAATAAACGTGGATGGTTCAATTATGAAGTAAAAAGCGTGTTTAGTTGCTAAAGGCTATGTACAACAACCCATGATAGATTTTGATGAAGTATTCGTGCCGGTATCGTTATACATCATATGTTAAACGTATAAGCCGAGATGGTATCATTATACATCATATGTTATACGGATAAGTCGAGATGGTATCATTATACAACAAATTTGTCACAAAAAGTTCCCGCCACTTTTTATGGACACTAAATAACTTGGTTAACTCTTATCCTCACAAAATTAGCGCCAAAAGTTCTCGCCAAAAGCACTCTTTTTTACCATAAAAGCAGATCTTATCCTCACAACCACCAATACATCACACACTCTTAGCATCACAACCATGAACACACACACACTAGTATTATGAAGATTGTGTCACACGAAGCTTTTGTGTGTCCTTGTGAACGAGGAAATGTAGTTCTGCGAGAATCGCATTAACCTCACACCCGTGGTATACTATACTTTACATGCCTTTATGAAAGGTAAACAATTAAGGCGTCATACATCCAATGTAGGAAAGGTCTTCTTCATTTCTCACTTTCAACCTCGGGACTAACCATCTCGGAAGGTTCCTTCTTAGTGTCGGTATTAGGTTCACACCCTTGATAGCTCAAATCTATCATTGCTTACTAGCACACCGACCATACTTGGTCTTGATACGTCTTCATAACCATCACCGCTCTTAACACTACGAATTAAACATCACCTCTTTCTAGACACACTCGTTCCAAACAATACCGTAGGTATTTCCGCTTTGGAACGATTCAGTCATAATGACCCGCATGACACTCTCTCCATGTAGTCGATAAGAATAGGGTTTACTTGCATGAGAATCCGTAGTAGGGTAAAAATATTTTCTCCTTCCGGAAGCTTGACCCAAACATTTATCTTAATTATCAAGCGTTTTAATGGTGACGATTTATCCGACATAACATGGTTCTTCCTAAATTATGCATAGTTGATCAGGTTATGCATAATTGAGGACCAAACGACATCATGTCCTTCATCGTCAAAACGTTTCTTTTTCATATGCTACAAGCGTAAATTAATTCCAAGAAAAGTTTTTAAAGAGTAAAAATCAAATTATTTAAGAAGAAAGAAAAGAAGATAGTATCATTCCATCTTCCATTCTTATTATTTAAAAGGAAAGAAGAGTTTTTTTTTCTTTTTTTTGAAAAGAAAATTTTATTTGACACCATAGTGTCAGTTTATGAAATTTGAAAACACATTTTCCATGGTTTATACAAACAATCTATACAACATATTTATTATGATTCGCGCAACGACATTCGTTCAACACACAAATTCGTTATTTGAATTCACAGTTTTAAAATCATCAAGTCACAAAACATTATTGAATACAGTTTGGTCAACGGTCACCGCATGTTTCAAAAATAATACCCATTCATGGACTATGAAAGATAATATCGTACATGTGCAAAGGATTCACTAACCGAAATCATTCCACTCTCATGGTTAAGTCGGTCTAATAACAAGGCTACTCAACTCGTCAACATTCACAATCATACAACTCATAATCAAAAGAAAATCATAGTTTCATAACCATAATAATACCAATGCCAGGGGTAGTACAAGTACAACCAAAAATCCCCCAAGAGTTACAATATCTTCGGTTTCAAGACCGATATATCTAATCACAATGAGTCTAAGTTTCTAATACAATAATCCTAACATATTCGAATGGTTGCGGTGTTTACAAAAACCAAAATACACCCGGCAGCATGACCTCACCAACTGACACTAGCAGTTTAGTGGCTATACAAATGGTCATTATCTAAATCAAAAATCAAAATGAAATACAAACAGGACTACTGGGGTCCTGGTGGTATTCTCTCTAAGGCTATAATCCGTTTCTCCAATCCCAAAATGCACCGCATCAACGTGCTCTCCCTGCTGCTCATCTTGGTAACAGTAGTCTGCAGCTGCTGGATCTGCGTGTCTCTCTGCTGCACATCTGCATGCAAGGCCTGAACCTGCTGAGTCAATCCTGTAACTGTCTCATCCCTCTGGGTAGAAGTCTGCTGACCCAACTCGACCTGAACATCAACCTGCTCCACTCTATCCACAGCCTGAATCATCTTGGATGCCATCACCTGCATTTGCCCCTCCACATCAAGGACTCTCAGACCAATCTCTCTAATAATAACACCAACTGCTATCTCCGCATCACTCCCCTGAATAACCCTCTACACTAACTGCCCATGCCCGTACTCTAGGTTATCCAGACGGGTACTCAAATCCTCGATCATACATGGAGGTACAGGAAGTCCTGGGGCTACCTGAGGAAAAGACGGTCCCTCAGCAACCGCAGTAGATGGAACTCCTACCTCATTGACGCTAGGCGGTGGCACCGCTAGCACTGCAGGTGGTATGGTAGGAGCCATCAACCAGTCCTCGTTTACCTCCCAGACCCCCTCTTCACCAAACCCATCTAAGGCATCATCCCCAAAGTCGTCATCACTAAACAGCACAGCCAAGTTCTCCTCCATGTCCATCATTGGAGCATCCATCTGCCCCTCTACTACATCAACTACAGGAGCGATTACCTGCTCCTTCTCCGCCTTAACTACTGGCTCAGCGACCTCCTTAACAGCATACATATCTATCTGTTCGGCAATCTCATCAACCGCAGAAACGACCATCTGCTCGTCCACCATAGCCTCGAGCTCTCCAAGTAAGTAATCATCCACCACCACCTACCCATTGTTGTTATTCGGGATACCAGCATACCCAGGTAATGGTGCAGGTGCAAAGTAATCGTATGCAGGATGTGGCTCATCTATCGGGAAATCAAATACGCGATCGGGTGACAACGGTTCGCTTAACATCTGGACAAAAAGAAAAGAAATACTTATAATTAGCAGCACATCATGAACATATTTTTAAATCATATGCAAAATATTTATACTCATCACATATTATATGGTTTTATAACGTTGCATCAAACGCATAAAGAAGATTTTTAAGCTTTTCGCGAGATGCGAATGTCAAATTACGTGTATATAACCATACATCATAGAATAGATGCCGTATGTATAATATGCAAGCATATATCAAAAATCAAATTTGATATATATTTTTATATCATTATCCAAATCAAAATACTCATCCTTATCCAAAACCAAAATACATATGTCGCTCTTCCGTTCACATTCAAGTAATGTCTCAAAGACCGGTTTGTTGAAAAAGTTATCCGAAACACATTAGATCTTCTAATCATCTTACAATATTGCCCACATAATCACATAAGTACCTATTGTACGCTCACCATCTTTTACATGATGATTCAATGAATTGGCCTCATACTAAGGCATTCATCACGCCCGCTTTCAACCAAGCATTGGCGACTATTATATGCACATCTCATATTTGCTTTCCTTTTGAGCCTTTGGCATAATTATTCATTCTAACCCCTTAGATTTATACCCACCGGTCACATTTTTCCTCATCGTACCGAGCTTAGGCCCACAAAGTCAAGCCCACCTCAGATGAAATTCCAACGAAACATGACTAATTCTAATAGGTCTACACTTACCTCTCATGGTACTTCAAGCCACAATCAATCACAAGACTTTCGATGATGTCCACCCACATAGAAATCACGTCCTAAATTCTCACTTGGGCGATTATACCCATTCACTTACAACCTAAGCCACATTATTGGCCACGTAAAAGTGACATGAATACTCACTACCATTTAAAGCACATAGCACATAGAGCACATATTCCATATAATTCAGTGGTGGCAATCCCGCTACAACACATAATGTCAAATGACAAATCAAAATCAATTAAGAAAACAATGAGCATCATGGACTTAGTTGCTCGTTCGACGAAAATAAAAAATTTCTACGTTTCTTCATTGCGACACATCTGTTGGCTTGGTCCATCACATCGCGTAAATCTCCTAGATGAATCATATCACCAAATCAAAAGTAATCACTCACAGTCCTAATTTAATACGTTCGACTTAAGACGTTGGCTATTTTGGTTGTTCCTCTAGTAATGGAAACGAACGTCACCATTTAGCTAGAATCTTGATCAATTCGCCACTCTTTACGCCCTTGGGTCGTCACGTCCCGGAGTAAGGGCCACTACACTTAACCGAAGGTCAAGTATCGTATAGTGTCTCATTAAAATCCATGACGTCATCAGGTATACTTATGACTACACTACCACTACACTCCATTTCGGGGAAAGAAGTCTTCTTCACGGCCATCAGTTGATACATTTAAGGCGTCATACATCCAATGTAGGAGAGGTCTTCTCCATTTCTCACTTCAACCAACGAAGCTAAACATCTCAGCTCCCTACCTACCTTAGAATCATACATCTCCAAGAAAGGTTCCTTCTCATTGTCGTATCCATGAGGGGGTTCACACCCATTGATAGCTCAAATCTATCATTGCTTAACTACTAGTCACACCGACCAAGACTTGGTCTTGAACGTCTTCAAAACCAAATCACCAGCTTTTAACAACTACTAATACACATCACCTCCTTTCTAGACACACCTCTTCCGAACAGTACCGTGTTAGTATTTTCGATTCGGGAACGCTTCGTCATAATGACCCGCATGAGACTTCTCTCCATCAGTCGATAAGAAAAAAGTAGTGTTTACTTGCATGAGAATCCGTAGACCAGCACGACACTGGTAAAAATATTTCTCGCTCCGTAAGCTTGACCAAACATTTATCTCAAATAAACAAGCGTTTTAATGTGACTGATTTATCTCCGACATAGAGCGTGTTCTTCCAAAATTATTCATGAGTTGATACAGTTTAGTAGCATAATTTAAGGACCAAACACATCATTCCTACAGTCAAAACGTTTCTTTTTCATATGCTACAAGCCTAATTAATTCCAAGAAAATTTATCTATTTAAAGATAAAAATCAAATATTTAAGAAGAAAGAAAAGAAGATATATCATATCATCTCTCCATTCTTATAATTTAAAAGGAAATGAAGGAATTTTTTTTTTCTTTATATTGCAAAGAAAATTTTATTTGACACCATAGGGTCGTTTTATGAAATTTGAAACACAATTTTTCAGGGTTATACAACAATCTATCGCAACATAGTTTATTATGATTTCGCGCAACGACATTCGCTCAATCACACAAATTCGTTATGGGTCCCAGTCCCACTAATACTAATAACAAAATATCCGTACGGGGTGCACACCCACTGATTCAAACCCAGACTATAGAGAAATGGTGTCAAACCCAATAATCTATTAAATGCATAAGCGTTTCCACCAACACAAAGTAGGGGCAATTAACGAATACACAAGAAAAGGCAGATACTCAGTAGGTGAAGGAATCATTATCAAGTATCAAAAACATTTTACGTCAATTTCACAAAAAAAGCACATATATCCCCCTCGCGAGTTTAAAAACAGTGAAAACTTTAAAAGCGAGGCTATGAGAACTCATCCGCGACAATAGCCGTGATCAAATAATGCAACGTCTATCTATACGAAGGAATCCACGAACACGATTCACGACTATAATTAGAGCCGCTCAATTATTATACCGAGCAAAGTACTATCGACGATGTGTAGCATCGTATCATTAAAATCATGTGTGTTGTGTGTGTATTCTTATATAAAGTATATATATATAATAATAAAAATATATAATATAATACATATAATATATATATATATATAATAGATATATAGATAATATATTATATATATTATAAAATCAAAATAAAAAGACAAATATTCGTGAGAAGGATAAAAAGATTTATTTTTTTTAAAAAGTTCTCAAAAAATTCTGAAAAAATTTCACAAGATCGTGCATGAAAAAGTTGTAAAGGAAGTTTTTCTAAAAGTGGATAGTTTTGCCGAAAATTTTTTTATTAAAAAAACGTTTGTGCATTAAATCGGTTTTTTGTGCATCAAAAATTCGTTTTTGTACACACCTCTTTGACTTTTGCATCAAATTTTTTATTGCGCATTCAAACTATAACAAGTCAAAAATTTGTGTATCAAAATTTTTTGTGCTTGGCAAAATTTCTTTTTTGCGGCATTAAAAAACGAAATAAAAACTCAAAATTAGAAAAACTTCTTTAGCAAAAGTTATTCCAACACAAGCATACTGATTTAATGAATTTTTTTGGAATTTTTCGAGAAATTTTTAAAAAATTTTCTTTTTATCCTTCTCACGAATATTTGTCTTTTTATTTTAACCTTCCTCTATATATATATATATAATATATATATATATATATAGTATATATATATATAATAACATGTGATGAGAATCCCGCTTGCGCCTATATCATAAAACCACAATATATAGGGCTAACGATACGTTCTTTTATAATTTACTCGAAGACTTTCTATTTTAAAAAACTTTCTATTTTTAGAAAGTTATCCAATGATATTCATAATAATATTAATTCGTCTCGTCGAATCCTCAACGTTCAAGGTGGTTATTTATTTCTCGTATCGGGATTATATCCCGTATGTTTACAAAAAAAAAAGTTACTATTTTTAGAAATGCATCCATTTATAAAAGTCGTTACGTCAAAATTGTTATACTCGTAAAAATAATAGCGTTTATTATTTTTTTTTATAAACAACCGACAACTTTAGTATCAACCAGTTGACTTTTAAAAGTCAACGCTAGACATTATTTGACTTTGACCTTTATGTAATTTATTTTATCAAATCTGATCCGCTCCAAACGATTCTTTATATCACGTTTTCACGATTCGGATAAAGAAGAAATTTTATGCGAAAAGATATTCCGGACAACTTTTTAGTTTTAGCCGAGACCCATAACTCTACGGAAACTGACGAAAATGCCCTTACGAGATTCTGCTGGCACTTGACTATTTTAAATATAAACACAGACTTTGACCATGGGTTTTGACCCGTTATCACTTGATTTTAAAATTGGCGAGCCTCGCGTAACAATAAAACATCATTCTGAGCAACTTTCGTGTTTCGCCGGAACGCCGAAACGGACTCGAAATGCGAGCCTCTAAATAACAAGCTTTAAATAAGAGACAGCAACTACCATTTTGAACAAATGCTGAGTTTTTATACATCGACTATCTATCTTATCGTTTTGAGCGTCTATACTTTTTCGTTATAAGAGTTCTTAGAAGCTCTACCTTTAAAATACGAAACGATCATCCGGATAAGCTTTTATGCAAATTACAAGCAAAACTCAGAGTTATACAAAATCTCGGTTCTCGTTTGGCATGCCAAACTTTCTGTTCACGTTTACATTTTACAAAACACCTTAAAATCATTTTTAGGCATTTAAATCAACTAGAACATGTCTATAATGACATATAATTATAATCTAAAACCAGCTTAGATTAAGTATTATATGATTTACTGCTAATACCCCTTAAGTTTCCTTATTGTCACGTACATCCCATAATTTCTTGTAAAATAATGTTTATATCGAAAGTTTGGTTTTTCACCTTTTTAATTTCTACGTTTTAAACCCGAATGAACTTTTAAATATTTTTAGTGTCAAAGATTTTATACTAACCGTGTTAAATTCGATTATAAATTAATTTCGTTATTATTACTCCTAATTCGTCGAAAATCATTGTTTTATAGTCTTCTATCTTTTGAGTAGATCTTGTTTTGTTAGCGAGTTTACACATTTCGTTTGAGTCTCGACATGTACGAACCAATGACTCGAAAACAGCATGTTTCATACTCTTTCGCCGTAAGAATAAAGTTAAATATCACAATTATTATTTCTATATAATATAACCCCACATGGCCACCCTTTCTTTTCCTTTTTCTGATTCGGTCGAGCCCAATAGTGGGTTGACAAACACTCTGTTGGGTGGTCCTTCTTCCTTCTTGCACCAATGCACCCTTAATTATTGCCCCCCTACTTGTTTTCCTTCTCACCCACATTATATACGCGCAAGCCATGTGTACTTATTTCGTCCATTAAACCCAAAATCCAGACTCATATGCTTGATTACGAGGGTCCCTTTAAATTGTTAAGACACAAGGACGACTGTACGTTTTGAGCAGACCCAACAGCGGCTGTTGTGGTTGCATCCTTTTTGTGGTGTATGCAAGCTTTTTCCCCGATTCATCACATGCATGTAAACATAATCAATCAAACAAACGAAATAATCGAAATAGAAGTAAAAGGATGCTCACAAAGGCTCAATGAGCTAAAGAGAAAATAGATCGGACTCGACGTGTTCCTCGTTCCTCTTTTTGCCGTGTCTTTGACACCAAACCCAAGCCAAATCCGAACCAAATCAATCCTAAATATTACCAAATCAACAAAACCACTTCTTTGTGGTCTTCTTTTTGGTTCGAACCCACAACCAAAAACAAAACCCAACTCGAAACCTTCTTTGTTTTAACAAAACTCAATCTTATTCAAAACCTTGTTGCATGTGTGTTTTTGTTTCATGGATGATGGTTTTAATACCTCCTAAACTCTTTTTAGTTGCTAGAAAATCAGCAACACCAAAGGTGTGTTTGTTTGGGTATTCGGCCGAACCAAGGAGGGAAGATGGAAGAAAAACCACTCAAGCTTGGTTTCTCTGGATTTAGATCATCATGTGGAGGATATCTGAGTATATTAGCAAGACCAAAACACAAAAATGATAGGAGTGTGTGTGCTTGGGTGCTCGGCCGAACAAAGAAGACAAAGGGGAAGAGAGATTTTCTTGAAACCTTTAGTTTACTTGTATGTGTATAAGATGACTAATGATTTATCCAAGACATGGGGCAACCAAGTAATGATTATATGGGGACTAAAAAAAAAATATCAAGTGGAGTGTGTTTGGGGTGAACTAGGCGTCGGCCTAGGCTATTGCATGCAGTAAATATTATATATATATATATATTATATACTATATATAAATATTATATTATAATATATATATATAAATAAAATATATATATATATATTGACTTGCTAATATTTGTGTATAATGTTAAACAAAATGTAATTTGTACAAGGTTTAAATAAAACGCGAGTCGTGGCCAAAAGTAAGGAACAAAAGTGACAAGGTTCAAAATAATATTTTACGGCCAAGAAAGTAATAACGGAGTGCGTCGTAGATTTTTACGATGCTTAAAACAATTAACGAACGCGCGATCAAACGTTGACTCGCGAAACGTTAAAAATAAATATTTAAAAATTCCGTTCACAGTAAAATACAAAAATAATTAATTCCGACAAATAAAAATTTTAAATGTCGACGTTCGCTTACGAAAACTCGTAAAATAATTATAATGACGTCGAACTCGCGATCATCATACGCGTCGTGAAACTCGGGTTGTTACAGTACTCCTAAAGCAAGGGGGAGCACATCTCTTTATGTCTAACATTTTTTGCAGCATATTTGTAATGTTTAGCACCCATCACAGGGGAGCTTTCCGCATTTACACATATCAATTCCAACTTATTGTTAGATACCTCTCCGTGACCTTTGCATCTTTTTGTTTTGATAAAAAAAGGGAGAAGGGAAGTAAAACAAACATAAGAGAAAAGGGAAGTAAAATGAATTTTAAACTTAATCCAAATACTCAAAACAAATTCATTTTAACTAATTTATTTCCATTAGATTTTGTTTTTGTCATCAACAAAAAGGGGGAGATTGTTAAAACAAATAAATCGATAAAAACGTTTATTTTATTTTACGATCTTTTCATGTTTTTTTGATAACAATTAGTAAAATCTATATGAAAGTAAACTACCTAAACTAACACATAATTATTACTTTTCCATTTTTAGCCTTACTTTGAATTACAAGTAAATTATGCAAACCATTATTTACATCATGGATAACATCATCATTTGCAGCATATCTTAGGGCAATCTTACAAGATTACACATGGTCTCTCAAGAATTGGCAAATCAAAATTCTAATTTTGTAACTGTGCGCTGGTTTTGTTGTAGTATACTGGTCGGTTCTGTTCTGCAACAGAACCGACAGAACCGGCCTACAGTACAGCTTTTTGGCTATAAATACCAAGCCATTTCTCATGTTTTACTCACCTCTTCCTAACTTGAAATCCTCTAATCTACTAATCATTCTCTCTATTCTTGCATAGTTTTATTTAGCATTTTGTAGTAATTCTCTTCAAAAAAGAAATTGTCAAACACCCCTTGAGACGTTCAAGTTCCAAGAATCTTGTTTCGCATCTCCATAACATTTTTAAGTTCACATTGCTGAATCTTATACATCATTTAGTATTTGTAGTTGTATTTATCATTGTAAATCAAGTGTAGTGTTGGTGGGTTGATTCTACCATGTGAAGAATTCGGTATTTAGCTTTGTACCGTTAAAAGGTATAAGCAACGTTGTGAGGCTTCTCCGTCGGTTAAAGGAGATTGGTGACTATTGTTTACGAACTCTCGAGTAGGTGACTCTGGGAGTAGAGTAGGGCAATGAAGGTGTCCTTGTAGCCGAACCACTATAAATACTTGTGTCTTGGTTAATTCTTTCTAACTCTTACTCTTACTTGCTTTATTTCCCATACATCAAACATCAATATTGTGAAAACTTCACATAAGATCATAACAAAATTTTGAAAAATACATTTTAAAACAAGAAAACTATTCAACCCCCTTCTAGTTTCCACAAAACTCTTTCTTTGTAATGAAGTTTATATAAGCTCTTGATTTTTGGATGTCGGCAGTGATATTGACTTGAACCTACTTATCCCACAACCAAAGAATATTGTCCCTTTGAACTATGATTTAGTCATCAAATAATCCATTCTACCCACCTGCTACTTCATATGAAAATCTTTTAAGTCTATAAGCAATACCCGATCTACAAAATCCTCAAGGTACAAAGGTTCTAGGCTCGAATATATGTTTCTACAAATTACTTTGATGGCTACTATTCAAATTTGTAAAAACTTATAAAACTATCAAGATCAACACAAGAATCTCATACAACCATCCTTCCTATTTATTATTTTCTTAAACACAACATCACCTATCTCATAATCAGATAGAGTGGTTTACAAGACTCAAAGAAAGATCAAATTACAAAGACTCAACTAAAACAAGATCAAACCCTAATCTGTGAGAAGAGAGAATCAATAATACAAAACGATCTAGAGAGATAACAAGAACTAATGAGGCTAGGGCTCCAACCTTTAGCTTATATAATCCTCAACTTTAATCTTTCTCAACTTGATAGAAAGACCCCCTACACTCTTAACAAAAATACAAACAAAGAAACACATATAAAAGATATATAATAGAACTTTACCTTTATTACCTGAGGGCCTTTGAACTTTATTAAATCCAAGGATTAGCTTACATTAGACATAATTTAATATCCCCCCATAAGCTAAGTCTAGAACATATCCTTAACATGCAAAATGTAACACCCCCATTTTTATATATCTCAGCGGAAGGGTCATTTGGGGTGCTACGTCATAATACAATAACTCAAGCTTAGAAAACGACTCGAAAAGAGACGTTTTAAAATACATTCATTTGAATAAAAGTATACATCATAGGTCCCAAATCATTTCATAATTCATACAACATTTTTGAAATATTCCTCGAATGACATTTATTTAATGGGCCTTCAAAACATTTGGCTTTTCCATAAGCATTAACCAAAATCTCCATCGCCGAATTACCTTCAAGGATCTGAGATAAAACATGCTAAAACGTCAACAATAATGTTGAGTGAATCCATAGAGTTTATATATATATATATATATATAAACAATAAAATTTCTGAACACAAGTATCATTTCTCAATATTCATCAGGATATAACGATGTGGCCAAA
>BQNB010005712.1:3282-52037 GCA_026074375.1 Tanacetum coccineum
GGTTATTGCTAAGTATGGGAAACCAAATACTTGGACAGATTCTCAGTTTCATAGGATAGCCGATGGCGTATATACAACATTCTTTGAAAAGGCTGAGCCTGAAATAGCATAGCCTGAAAAAGTAGAGGCTGAAACAGCAGAGCCTGAAATAGTAGAGCCTGAAAAACCAGGTAACTTCTATGTTTAGTAAAGATGTTATGTTTACTTTAGAGAATACAGTCGACATATTACTTTCTTATTTAATCTAGATGTCCCAGAATGTTCAAAAAAAGCCGATGTCCAAGAGTGTTCAAATATAAAGGAAAAACAGGATCAACAAGATCTTCACCCTGACACAGGTTAGAAACACTTTTTTACTCCTTGTTACAGCAGCCCCTTAATAGGACAGGAATACATTTCTTAAGGTTATGCTAAGTTAATGTAGTGGTTAAGGTTATGCTAAGTACATGTAGTGGTTAAGGTTATACCTTTGTCTGAGCATGGACTCAACCCTTTACCACTTGGTTAGAAACCCTTTACCCTGACACAGGTTAGAAACCCTTTACCCTGACACAGGTTATGCTAAGTACATGTAGTGGTTATGGTTATACCCTTTACCCTGACACATGTTAGAAACCCTTTACATATGTGTTTAAGCACTACAAATGCAATCACCTGTTCAAGTACATCAATGTTCTTTCCAAAACAAAAGGTACGCCAACGGTGGCTGAAACTTATTCAACTCCAACTTACATGTATTGAACTTGGTGTACCAGATTAGTCTATTTGATCACAGTCGCTGAAACTTAATCAACCCCTACTTCTACACTTTTAATAGTTTCCATCATACACACTTATATGTATTGAACTTGGTGTACCAGATTAGTCCATTTGACCATAAAAGTAAACAAATTAGAAGTTAAATCTCACAGAACTTAAGTGTTCAAGCACATTAGAGTCAACCTCATCTGATGACTCAACCTGATCAGAATTAAGCTCATATGTATCAAGTTATGATGAGTCAAGCTCATCAGATGAATCTGGTTGTTTGGAGAAGAGTGTTCATGGTTCAATGAAGATGGCTATTTCACAAAAAGGCCCATCAAAGGATTTGTTAAATTGGTTTGAGGATGTCAATGATCAGGATGAGGAAGAGATAGATGAAAAGATGATGAGACAGATGAACAAGAAGATGAGATAGATGAAGAAGCAAAGGATGGGAAAGATGATTCTCATGATGAGTTATGGAGTCCAAAAACCATTGGAACAAATACTAAGAACCTTATCTGTCTAAAAATGAAGGGAGCAAGTAGTAATTCCACTCCATCAACAAAGAAACTTGTCAAAAGCAGTGAACCTATTAGGAATTGCATCATTGGGCTAGCAAATAATAAAACCTTGGAGATGATTATTAATAAAGAATTTGGAGTTAAAAAGGAAGAGGTGAAGGACCAGGTCAAGGAGAGCAAGGAGCAGGTCAAGAAAGGTAAAAGAAAGATGGGTGATTAAGCATTATGTTGGTGTTTTATTAGTAATGTATAGTAATCTTTTGCAAAACTGTATATCTTATGTATGAATGAGTTGTTAATGCCAACATATTTTGTTTTGGCGCCCTTTATAAAGGGTTTAGACACTTAAGGTTTATTTATGAATGTGTTGGTATCTACAACATATTAAATTTTAGCACCGTTTATAACGGGTTTAGATAGACAATGGTTATATAAAAAACTAGAATGTTAACGGTTAATATTATTACCCTAACAATATGTTTTGTTATGTAATTGATTACTTTGTTTTATAGTTATGGTTTATCTCTTCATATATTTTTTAATATAGTTTAAGTTATGTTGTTAAAAAAACGGCTTAAAATATACCGTGTTCACTTAATATGATAGGTCAGGTAATTACATTTAGCCAAGAACTTGGTAAAAATAAATTATGTTCATTAAGAAGGGTCCTCGATGGTTGGTGAAAATTTTTAGTTAAAAAGGACTAATAATGTAAAATACATGAAAGGGCAAAATGGTCATTCAACCCTATAAAAGGAAAAAATGAACTTTGATGACCACAGAAGACCAAAATTGAAATTTGGTGTTATAAAAGCATATTGTGACAAGTATGATGTTTCTTGTCGTTATTTGCCCTATACAAAAAGCATATCTTGTTGATTAAAAAAAATATGTTTAGCTAACTACATAATTAAGTTTTTGCAATTCATTCATGTGTCATATAACAAAAAATAGTTATATAATGTACGTAGCTGTAAGTAGTTGGTTTTTATCGTGCAAGTTAAGAAATAAATAATTTTTGAAAAGTGAGGAACAAAAAATAAGAACTTAGACAACAATTGAATAATATGACTCAACAATAATAAGGAAAACAAATTGTCACAAACTTTGGATTTAACTCATTAACTTTTCAGTTGCATCTACAACCTTATTGTTAGCCTTAATTATATTAAGTCAAACAAGAATGTTATCGGTCTTATTAAATCAAGGAAGTCTTGTATTGTAATAGGCTAGTCGGGTATTAATGGGCTTGAATTGTAATCTAATATTGTTTGTGTTTCGGGCTCAAAGCCCAAGTTAAGCCAAGCCCGGCCCAATATGCAACCCATACGCCATCTAGTAGGCTTGGGAAGTATAAAAGGAACCATCTCCCCACTTGGAGAGGGTGATGGTTACCATTTCTTACAATTTTATGTATGTGTAATCATCCACCACTCCTCTCTTTCTCTCCAATCTAATATTCTCTCTTTCTTCTTTCTACTTTTCTTTCTTTTCTTCTTTGATTATTCGACTCACATGTGCTTATTGGGTATGCTTATTATTTTGTGATATGGGTTAAATATTTGGGATAACAAGTGGTATCATACACCAAAGGGGTTTTTAGTGATTGTTATGTGAGTTTGTTTATAGTTTGTTGTGTTTTTTTGGTGCCAGGCACACACGAAAATTCTTATTTTTTATATATCTTACATATTAGTATAAGCTAGTTGTACAAGTGGTTCTTTGAAAAACATCAAATTTCTTCATCTTTTATAAGGTATCTAGTGGTTCAAATGTTTTGTACCCAAAATCTTAATTTAAAATTTTTCGTGTTAAAAACCTTAAAGTTTGTGTTTTTATGCTTCTACTAGGCTTTGATAAGTAAGAAGTACAAGCAAAATCGATTAAAATAGTCAAAAAGTGAGTCTAAAAAAAATGGAGGGAATCAGAAATATTAATTAACAAGTATTGAAAAATGGCACATGCAGTCCCTAAGTTTCAAGTGATTTTCTTCATTAACCCTTCTTTGATTAATAACACCTCTTTGTTGAAACTAACTTGCACCGTTAGTCCTTATTTCATATAATTCAACCGTTAGTCCTCAAAAGTCAATCGTTTGTGCACCGCTCATAGTTTTAAGCTTATTTTTCGCCAACAAAAGCTCACGTTCTTCGACGACAACAACGATTTCAACATCAATTAATTTTTGTTTTACGGTTTCTTCTTGATTTTGTAAAATCCCGCGAAAGATACGATTCTTTTCTCGGTTTTAATCAAAGATTTGTAAAATCCCGTGAACGTTAATTGATTTCAATCCACAACAACAATCACTTTACCTACTTAAGATCCGATATCCATTCACAACTTCATCACAATGTCAAATACCAATACCAATTTGCAAACTCAAACATCAAGTGTTCTTCAGAATGACACAGTTTCTTCGTGTTCAATTTCTAAAGTTCAAGAGAAGACACAACTTTCAAGAATTAAATGCATGAAAAGTCTTCGAGCAATTCAGTCACAACTAAAGTTTCTCACAGATACTTTACAAGATTTTGGTACCATGCCTATCTTCAAGAGAACATTCTCTCAAGACTTGGATTTACTAGAACAGCATCTTACCAAAGAAACAATTTCTCAGACTGATTGCAAGACTACTTTGACAAAACTCAGAACAACGTTTGAAAATGCTTTCAGTTCAGAAATCAAAGTGCGAATGCAGAATTATACAAGATATGATGCTCAATCATTTTACGATGCAATGATCTTTAACATGGATTCCCTCGGGAAATACATGCTTGAGTTAATTCTTCGTCAACAACGAACTCCACAATTGTTGAAACAAAAGAAGTTGATGCAAACACAAGAAGATCATTCAAATCCAATTCCAGCATTGAATGTTGATTCATTGAAGGTTGATTTAGTTGTCATACAAAACACTTGTTCTGAGAAAGAAGACAGTAATTCAGAGAATGCATCTAACAAATCAGCAAAGGAATGCAGCTTGAATTCTGAACCACAAGATGTTCATGCAATCAAATACAAGATGTCGGCATATTTTGGATCTCTTCATTCACACCTTCAAGTTCTTTCAAAAGATGACTTAAAAGGCACTCACATAGAACATGGATTCAAACGGGCATTCATGTCACTCTTTGGTCAAGATGTTGATACTTTCACAAGAACAATTCTCCTTAACGTAGATCAACTACAAAAGCAACTTGACAAAGATGAATTTCAAAAAGATGGATCCATGACAGCCTTTTGGGTGGTAAACAACCAGTTCCAAAAGTTCATCGATTCAAAGTTTACATTGGATTATGACAGTCAAATGACAGACACGTACTTTGTTGAATACACAGGAATCGAGGTTCAACACTTCAGAGATACACTACTCCAACACCTGGGTAATGTTAAGAAGTCCGTTGCTGAAAGAACACGTCATCAAAGACAGTATGAAAGAAGGGTGAAAAAAAGACAGATGCAGATGCAAGAGAGTAAGATTGATACGGGTAAAGCATTGGATGCTGATTTGGTTGACACAGAAAGCATTAGGACAGACTCAACAGTGCAAGATGACAACAGCAGGTCAGGCAATGATACATATGTTGATGATGCAGATATCAGACCCATATATGACGAAGAGCCAATGGCTAAGGTACAATTGACTGCTGGATGTAATATATTTGCTATCGGACAACAGCATACTGAGCAACCTGAAATCATTAATGAAGGTAGGGTTGACCAGTATCCTAAAAAATGTCAAGTTAAAAGTCCTATGCTTGATTCATCACCTGATAACCAGACAACTGAATACTCAAAACAATTACTCGAGTCTGAAAATATTTTGCTCAAAGAGACAGTTGCCCAATTTCAAAAAGATTTTTCAAGAATGGAAGCACATTGCATTGCTCTCGAACTTAAATATCAAAATCAATCTTTAAAATCAGGGCAACATGGTCAAATTTTGAATGAAACAAGTAATAAAGCCAAGATTGAAAAGGAAATTGATGTACTTGAAACAATGAACATCGAATTAGAACATAGTGTGGCTACATTACGTAAGGAAAATGAGACTTTGAAACAGCATTACAAAGATTTGTATGATTCTATTAAAATCACGAGATCTAAGACTACAGAACAGACAACATCTTTGCTTGCTAATAATGCTGAATTAAAAGCTCAGATTCAAGAAAAGGTTTTTGCAATTGCTGCTTTAAAAAATGACTTAAGGAAGTTAAAAGGAAATAGTGTAGATACTAAGTTTGATAAAACATCAGTCTTGGGGAAACCGGTGTTACCATCAGTAAGAAACCAATCAGTTGTTAGACAACCGAATGCGTTTAAATCTGCAAGGGCTCAAATGTCAAAACAACGGTTTGCCACCCAAGTTGATGTGACCAAGAATTTGTCAAAACCAGTCACTCAACATTATTTGCCTAAGAAAACAGAATCCACCTTTGCAAAACCTGATCACATGATTGCATCTAGCTCATCTAGGAATAGTTCTAAGAACATGCCAAGATTTAGTTCAAATGACATGGTTCATAATCACTATCTAGATGTAGCTAAGAAAAAGATACAAGAAAGAGATAGGAACTCAACAAACAGTGTGCCTACTTCTGCGAGAATTCAAACCACTACTGATGATAGCAAACCAAACCCTAGGAGCAACAATCAAACATCTAGGAGTTTGCCTGTATCTAAGAGTAGTCGCGTTACGATAACGGCTGTGCCCAAAGCAGATCACTCTAAGAGTTCTAGTTCTTTTTTAGATTCCAAAAACTTTGTTTGTTCTACATGTCATAGGTGTGTCTTTAATGCAAATCATGATGCTTGTATAACCAAAAACTCTGGCAAGGAAGTAAATTCACGTGCTAAGACTCATTCCAATAAGACCACAAACAGTAACAAACTCGTAGATCAAAAGAGTTATACTCAGAAACCTGGTAGGCAGATCTTTACAGGACATCGATTTTTCTCCTATAAGACTTCCGCTGTGTATAAGAAAACATCTCCTAGATCTGATCTTAGGTGGAAAACCCAGGGTATATTTTCAAAATTGTTGGTCTTAGGTGGATTACCTACAGGAAAGGTTATTCACTCCTGCACAAGCAGGTTGACAGTGAACCCCCAAATGGTTCAAATGTGATATCCCTAATATTCATTGCATGCAAACGAACTCTGGATGTAAGTGCAGGTAATCAATCAATATTCAGAAGGAACAAGTCTTGATTTAAGTGAGGTTCTTATGTAATGTCATAAGGAAAATCTCAGAGTATGGGTTGCTTAAACAAAGATGATATCTCAGAAAAAACCATGTAAGTGGTATTCACAGATGCGGTTTACAGATAATGACGTTGTTACACAACAGTTCAGGCTCTAACCTCAATGTCAAATGTCGTTAGACAAAACGGTTCAAGCCTCGCACACAATGTCAACAGAAGTTCATCAAAGCAGTCTGAGTCTGTAACAAACGTCAAATGAGCTGGTGTGCTATTCGGTCCTTTGTTCGACGATATTTCAATGGAGAAATCAGTTGGTTTTAAAAGTTTTCCGCTGTCATACTACTGTGCATCAAATATATGTCAACACAACATGATTACAACTTCATCCACTTCAAACTCTAGCCACAATTGTCACTGCTTATGGAAACTTCAATTTGTACATATTTGTATTCTCTCTTTGATTTTATATTTTCATAAAATTTTGGAAAGGAAAATGAAAAATATAAAAACCTAGAATAAAAACAAAATATAAATCAGAACAATTTCAAAATACAAAAAAAAAATCTTCTCGACATGTCTCTTGGAATCGATAACATTTACGTACCTAGAAATGTTGATTACATCGACTCGTGGCGTGTAAATGAAGTTCAGCGTGAGTTTAAAATGCTTTCAAAAAATTCATTTCTAAATTTTCTAGATGACTTATGTACAAATCAGTTCATAAACTCATGTCCCGAATGGTATAGGGAAGTGTACGCTTCAGTGCGCTTACTATAAAATAGAAGATAAGTCTTCTATACATGTTTTAAAATCGTTGAACACAATATTTCAAAGACTTTAAATGTCAAAATTGTCTAACTTTAATTTGTGGTATGTTTTTCCATAAAAAGTGGTATTTGTTAAATAACTGTGTGTTCAACTCTCCCTTCCTTCGATAATTTTCAAAGAATTTGTAGTACGTAGAATGTCATTTATGTGAAATCAATTTTCCTGGGGGGAGCTTTTTAAATACAAAGCCTTTTAATGTGTTGGGTAATCTATGATGTAATATTATGTATCCAAACACATTTTGGAATTAAAATGTGAAAACTTATAATGTCAATTAATAATATACATTGTTCACTAAGGCATCTCACTCCGTCTTCAACATTTTGTGGTGTTCATTATCAATTTTTCATTCCATGTAAAGTTTAATAAATATTGGTTATTCCCAAACAATATACTGTTGAAGGAGGCTATCGGAATTGAATTCATGCAATATCGTGGTATAATTTTTCTCCCCATGGAATTTTTTCATGTCAAATTTTAATCAATGGTATTTCATATACTAGAGTTTTTATATTTAAAATAAGGGGAGAAAAATTGTATTTAAAATACTTGTATTGAAGAATGTGATCTTTAAGACTCTAAGTGCAACTCTTTCCTTCATGTGCTAAACAATTTCGAATCTCGAAGCACATGTGTAGGGGGAGTATTTGAAAATAACAATGTCAGAAAATGGTTTTATGGTTCGATCTCATACCCAACAACCTATTAATTTCACGACGATTCTGAAGTCATAAGGTGGTTAGGTTAGGAATAAGTCCTACGATCCAACCAGAACCGGAGGGATCTACCCAAGGACAATCCATAGTTAGAAATAGCAGTCCTTAGGTATGATTGGAGATGAATGAGTAAGAGGGAAAAATGCCGACTAAGATTGAGCTAACACTGGAACAATCACAACAAGGTGTTAGTAATGACGTCTTGGTAAGCATTGAAGGGGTTGAAGAATGAAAAAGAAATGTATGGATAAAGTTGAAAGAAAGAAGCCCTCTTACACTCTTAGGCAGTAACCGGGTCCAATACATTAATCTATCAAAAATCACAATTGATGATTGTTGATATTGATAGAAAAGTCGTCATGGACCAGTGATGCAACTGCACAACCCTTCAAGCCATTCGGTTTCTCTCAAAGAAACTTGTCTCATTTGTTCACGAAGATACACACGTTATTCTATTGACATTCTCTACTCCAAGATTGTTGTTATTGATTAGTGGCTAGTCTGCTCCAGCCTCGATTACTAAACCAAGTGCACATATAGGAGTACTAGAGCTAAGAAGAGATCAAAATGTTATAAATACATTAGACACAATGTCAAAATACACTTGTATGAAACCATAAAAGTCGCAAGCTGTAACAAAGAGTCCTACGCTTTAATCCTTGAGATCTTGCCAGAATCTGAGTGATACTTATGTTATTCTCTCAGTGAAGATGTAAAAATCCTGCTTGAGCCAACATCAAACAAGCTCTTGGTAGGTGACTTGCAAGATTTTATATGAATCAAGCTTGTGATAACTGGATATCAATTTTGGTCCAGTAAATGAATTGACGACTTAATCAGAAAGATAGTAACTATCTGATTCACTCTTACCGTGTTGTCTGCTTTGAGACGTTCCGGTAATGAGAACTAGCAAGCATGGTGAATCTAATACATCTGTGTTAGAAGATCCTACGCTTTGAGCTGGAAACCCTGTCAAGGAGATTATTTGAATCTACCTGATCACAGGTATAGTATTTATACTATAAAACGGGAAACCGGAGGTTAATGCAACCGAACTCAAGATGAATGACAAAGCCATATTCATCTTTTTATTGCTAACTGTTTTATTTTAGGATAAGACGACAGTGTTGCAGCCTCATTCCAGCGAAGTCGGATTCATAAACCACATGCTCATACTCAAGCTTTCAAAGTCAATCATTCAACGTCAAGATAGTTGATTCTAATCTTCCCCACCATCAAAGAGTCTCAAAGTCAAATAAGAATCATTATTGGGGAGATTGTTAGACTTATGATCTCATAGGTCTACAAGAATGTATAACAAGTATGCGCATGTTGGTCAAGAGCACAAGTTGATCAAGGAGTCGATTACAAATGATTAAGTCAAAGAGATCGATGAAGATAACAATCTCAGAACTCAAAGTACAAAAGATTAAGGCTCAAAATAAGATCTCAAAGTATGAATGAACAAAGCCATTACAAATAAGACAAGACATAAACAAGGCAAGCATAAAAACGTTAAACGTCCTTTTTCAATGTCACGATGATACAGGAGTAGTTTAAAGAAGGGAGGACTCAACATTGGGGAGATTGTGTAGCACTTAATTATATTAAGTCAACAAGAATGGTATCGGTCTTAGATAGTCAAATCTAGGTCTTGTATTGTATAGGCTAGTCGGGTTCAACGGGCTTGGATTGTCATCTATTATGTCACGTGTTTCGGGCTCAAGCCCAAAGTTAAACCAAGCCGGCCCCATTTTAGAAGACCATTCGCCTAACTTAAGGCAAAAGGTATAAATATCATTCACCACTGGTGAGGGGTGTTGGTTTGCATTTTCACACAAACTTGTAACTTCCATTTTCGCTCTAATCTAATTCTTATATTCTTTGTTTCTCTCTCTACTTTCTCTTCTAAGATTCTTATTTCTAGCTTTTGGGTATAGATTAGTGTTGTGTAATGGATTAACTTGTGGGATAACAAGCAGTACGTCGAAGAGGGCCACATTTTATAACATGATGCAAGTCCATAAAATTGAAGTACACGTAGTTCTTGTTCTGACACCCCAGCAACAACCTCAATTCTTAAATCCTTGTAAAACCCAAAAACCAATTTAGGATTTCATTTTTCAGAATATAAAGTAACACAGAAGTTAACAAAAATTTGCGCAATGTTACAGTTAACCACTACAAAAACAACAAAAATGATTAATTAATCACTTCAAATAGATAAAACCCTAAGTAAGATTTGTATAAAACCAAAGTTGTGCATCACGCATCGGTTGATCACTCTCCCATTCAATCTCAAAATCATCAAATCAAACAGGAAACTCGAGATTAAGAAAACCCCCAAATTATGACAAACCCTAATTTTATATGTATAAGAAATAAGATTGAATTACCTTTTTGTGTTTCTGGAATTAATTTAACAAAGCAATATAAGAGATGCTTAGAATGATTACACTTCATATTCACATGGATCCCATGAATGATGTTGTAACAGGGTGATGCTTTGCATCCAAAAATTGCCGTATGTATTGATTTTAATGGAGTTATAGAGGCGTGGGTTTAAATGAGTTTAACTTTTTACTAAACTCTCATGACGGGGTGTTTAATTTTCATACTAATGAACCTAGAAACTTTCTTAATCTAAACAGCTTAAAAACTTTAATTTATATACCTGCTGAGAAATAGAAATTGCACTGAGATAGTTAACTTTAGAATACTTGAGAACCAATTTTTCCCATGAACCAACTTCCCATATTCCTATATCTCCCATGGTAGTTCCAACTGATGCATCAAAGATATGTGAAACACAAATTCCAGATTCAAACTTTAAAACGTAGAACATAATAGAGAGAGCTACAAATGCCAAACAGATGACTGATTACCTAAGACTAACCCGCGGACTCATTCTTTTTTATTTAACCTCGAAATTCATTTGCACTTTATTGCCATCCGTCACACGCATCAGTCCATCATATACTACAATAGTAGTATAACCAAAAACATAAATAACAGCAAGATTATTTCCAATTGATATCGACACAACTGAAATTAGCCATTATGACAAAAAAACAGATCACATTCCTTGAAATCGTCATTGTTTCAGCCTACAACTTCATTTTGTATTTAATATTTGCTTGCTAACTATTCAAAAAAAAGGATTAACGTAAAGAAGTTCTTACTTCTATTTTTCACGCTGCGAAGATTCAGAATTGTTGTTCAGCGCTAAGCACCTGAACACTTTACGTGTCATTTTGACCCGTTTAACAAAGCAAATATCCACCTAAATCACAAAAATACAGAACTCTTAAATGCAGGTAATAAACCCAGTTTTGAGACCATGAAAACTTACTATTCTGATGTGTAATTGGGATACTGCTGTCGTAATGTAGAAATTTCAGTGCACGTGTCGGTTGTGGATATAATTAGCGGCCTTCGGTGTCAAAGTGATGGTATTTTTGGAGTAGAAGCCTCTGCACCCTCCCTACGCAAAAACAAATGTACCATTAAGCGATAACAATTAACCACAACTTATAATTTATAATAATGTTACTTTATATATTTACATCGAACTACTTAGGCAATGAAGCCCTAAAGTCACGTTGCAGGTAAGTTAGTTGCAAGCAGTTTGTATAGCTTACACCGTTCATCTTCTACCGATGAAGGTTTTTCCTAATATTAATAACCGTGTTACTTACATGTATATGATGTGAATTATAATGTATTTTTTTACCTGTAATATGCAAAGAAGGTGTCCAAATCATTAGCAGCAACGTCGAAAAGGGCCCATCTTTTATCAACAATCGATGCAAGTCCCATAAAATTGACGACACGTAGTTCTTGTTCTGACACCCCAGCAACAACCTCAATTCTTAAATCCTTGTAAAACCCAAAAACCAATTTAGGATTTCATTTTTCAGAATATAAAGTAACACAGAAGTTAACAAAAATTTGCGCAATGTTTTAAGTTACACTATCAAAATACAATCAAAAAATGATTAATTAATCACTTCAAATAGATAAAACCCTAAGTAAGATTTGTATAAAACCAAAGTTGTGCATCACGCATCGGTTGATCACTCTCCCATTCAATCTCAAAATCATCAAATCAAACAGGAAACTCGAGATTAAGAAAACCCCCAAATTATGACAAACCCTAATTTTATATGTATAAGAAATAAGATTGAATTACCTTTTTGTGTTTCTGGAATTAATTTAAC
The DNA here is from genome assembly GCA_026074375.1 of Tanacetum coccineum. NCBI lineage: Eukaryota > Viridiplantae > Streptophyta > Magnoliopsida > Asterales > Asteraceae > Tanacetum > Tanacetum coccineum. The sequence goes on from BQNB010005712.1 coordinate 15,522, forward strand.
AAAGCAATATAAGAGATGCTTAGAATGATTACTCTTCATATTCACATGGATCCCATGAATGATGTTGTAACAGGGTGATGCTTTGCATCCTAAAACTGCCGTATGTATTGATTTTGAGGGAGTTATAAAGGCGTGGGTTTAAATCATAAACACTCCCTATTAAATATAGGGGACTGAATCTTTTATAATAATAAGATTAGATTTTCAAAATATTGATTATAGGGACCGAAAAAGCAATAGCTTTCACGTCAAGGCTCTCGTAAAGAAAATCCAGATATTACATTATTATAAACTTGTATAAATCAAAGTCATTATTTAAGACTGTCTTTATGATACACGCAGCGTCACTTTCAACTTATTAACATAGCTAAATTCACATATGGACCAGTGTCGGGTTGTAGTCAAGTACATGAATTGCATCTGTAAGTGTCATGGCATGGTCGACAAATTGGAGATGAGCTAGGTGAGCAGAATACGTTTCAACATCGTCCAAGGTTTCAAAGATCGACTCAAACACATGAGTGAAGCCTTGGTGCATGGTTGCAGTACTCACGTCCCTACCCCTGTTGCAAATGTAATACATGGTTAGATTATTGTAATTTTTGTGAAATTTAAAAATATTACAAAAAGGCTACGAGATTATATATTTATGGTATGGACTTTTGCTAACTGTTTACGTAATTTAATTAGTGGCCAGTTAACTTCAAAAGCTTCATTTATGTTCTTCTTACAGGCAATTCATTATTTATGCAAAAAAGTAGAAACCCACATAAATCATAGATTTTAGAGCAGTTGTACTAGTGAAAATTAAAAAAAAGGATTATTGTATTGACGTTGATTGTCCATGTTTGTTTGTTTAGTCTAATAACATAAATGGATTTTCGACATAGTGAAGTTAACCATAATTTTTTTGGTAACCGGGGTTTTCGACTGATATTGTCAGCACACTAATCTCTTTTAGTCGCAGAATTTCATTTTGAACAAGCCCACGCGCTGTATTAATTTGAATAACCCAAGGTTTATACCATTCCTTTCATTGTTGACAACGATTTCATTATATGTTTCAGGAGATTGCATGTCAGATAATACCTTAATTAGCTATTGTCTTTTAGTATTACAATATCTAACTTATTAACTAAATTTGGAAAAAATATATAATCACCTACATAAAAAAAAAATAGTAATATAAGTATACTATAACACCACACTTATACACACAAACTTGTAGTAATAAACTTAAAACTTGTTAATAAAAAAAAAACTGTGATTAGATCGAATGTAAACATAGAATTTACTAAGGAATATGAAAGAAGGAATGGTGGATGATTACCATCGAAACGACTTCATGGGTTCGATGAGATTGGCAAGATTAGCAAAACGCTTGACCATATCATCCATTTGTAATTGCGAGGTTCCTTCTTTGAAACTTCACTAAACAAACTTATGCTTTATTTCACCCATTGCTCTTCCTCTATCTCTCTATCCCTTATATTCTTTATTATGTATATATAGTGTTTATAAGTTTATTATCATCAATGTCATAATTAATGGAACCTTCAACACCTAATAAAAACTATGCTGTGTTTTTCTCATATGGAGGTTTAAAGGTTCAAAAACTATAGCTTATTATTTCTTCACATCAGTGAGGCCATTATTTAACGTTTTCACTTTAGGCCTTCAAAATGCTTAAATCACCCCTGATGGTGAACTTAATCTCTAACATGACACTCTTTAAATATCAACTTGAAACTTAAAAACATTGTACGTTTTCAATAAAAAAAAACTTGAAATTCATGAGTAACTTAAATTATTTTCTACCATCTCTATATCCATATCAATAACCCAACCGTTGAAATGGATGTTAGATATTAGAGACATTAACCGAATTGTTTATTGTTCCTCAAAACCTGCATAAGACTTAATTTCAAATATTTGAGTGAAATTATACTCATAAACTCACTCACATTCTTGTAACTAAGTAATGTAGCAAAAACAAATTTGTTTATAACAATCATCACTCCCGATACCAGCCGCAAATATATTATGTGAATGTATATATCTCTTTGTAGTTTATCTAAATAACATAAAAAAAACTATAAAAGTATAGAGTTGAGATCCTCAAAAAACAAGGGCAAAAAAAAAAAACAAATAGGTTAATCCTAACCACTATTTTTTCATATCAACTTTTACTACTTTTTTCTTAAACTTACATAGCTTAGCTAAACGATCAAATCGTTATACGAAATAAAAATACACCATCGCGACGGAGTATTTTTTTATCTTTCTATAGAAGGGACTACTTATTTTACATTTCGACGAACTTTTTTCGATTTTTTTTTCAATCACGTCAGAAAAATCTCATGGATTTTTTGAAATCACATGTGATTGTGATTACAAAATATTCATGTGATTGTTTTTTTTTTTTATTTTCTTTTTTTTTTTTTTTTTTTATTTTTTTTTTCTGACGTGATTGAAAAAAACGGAAAAAAAGTTCGTCGAAAGTATCGCAACGAGTAATTTTTTATCTTTCTATAGAGGGCACTTCTATATACTTTCGACGAACTCTTTTTTCGAATTTTTTTTTTCAATCACGTCTGAAAGAATCACATGAGATTTGTATCACAAATCACATGTGATTTTATGAAAATCACATGAGATTTGTGATACAAATCTCATGTGATTTTTTCTGACGTGTTTTTTTCAGATGTGATTTTCAGAACTCTTTTTTCGAATTTTTTTTTCAACCACGTCTTAAAAAATCAACATGATGCGTTACCCACAGACTTCGCTTTCTCTTGGGGTATCGACATTCCAGCGATTAATTGCCCAATTGTGATTCGGGTGTGGATCTACATCGCTATACTTTGTTTTCCTGCTTGGTAATTGTCAGGTATGGAGAAGGATTCAAATTTGGTGGGAGCTTGGTGACTGCAATTTTTCTTCATATAGTGAGTGGTATGCTTGGCTTTTCAATCTACGCTTACCTTCTCTTTTGAAAATTTTTCTTGAGGGCGTTTGTTTCGTGACGTGGTGGACTACTTGGCGATACCAGGAATTCCTTGATATTCTGCTCAATCTCTCCAAATCAGCGTCTTTATTTGATGATATTGTTCAAATGTGTTTTTATGGTTAATTAGTAGATATAAATCAAAGATCGATAGATCTCGTGGTTAAAAAAACCCTAAACGTATTAGTTGTAATGTTATTTTCTAGCTCCTTGTAGCATTTTAATGAATTTCTGCCGTTCAAAAATTAAAAAATCACATGAGATTTGTATCACAAATCACATGTGATTTTATGAAATCACATGAGATTGTGATACAAATCTCATGTGATTTTTTCAGACGTGATTGAAAAAAAATCAGAAAAAAAGTTCGTCGAAAGTATCACAACGAGTATTTTTTTTATCTTTCTATAGAGGGCATACCCCCTTTTATATACTTTCCGACGAACTCTTTTATTCCGAATTTTTTTTCTTCAATTCACGTCTGAAAAAATCACATGAGATTTGTATCATAATCACATGTGATTTTATGAAATCACAAGAGATTTTTCCAAACGTGGCTGAGAAAAAAAATCGAAAAAAAAGTTCGTCGAAAATATATAGAAGTGCTCATCTATAGAAAGATGATTTAATTCTCGTCGCGATGGTATATTTCGTTTTGCGTAACGATTAACGGTTTGTGAGATATTTAATTTTTAAAAAATAAGGTGACAATGGGTTTTTTAATTAAATTAAAATAAGAATTAATTTAAACCATTAAATGAAAATAAAATGGATGGACAAGATGCAGCGGTTTTTTTTTTTTTTTGACCATGTTCCTTATGGAACTTTTTTTTAGTATAATAAGGAAAATTGTTGGTTTTAGTCGCATTTAGAGGGTGCGGTATGAATGAGCCATAGCATGACTCCATCACAACAGCCCAAAAAAACTCGCGCCGACTGTATCTCGGCTGGCGCCATCGGCTCTCGCGTCGTGGCCACCAGCTAGCGTCATACCCTTTTTCTTTCTTTTTTTTATTTTTTTGAATTTTCTAGCCTTTGTAAAACACCCACTTTTTCAAAAAAATTGATCGTTTGGGGCATTAAAACACCCACTTTTTAAAAATTTTACCCTTAATAATCTCAAAACATCCCTTATTCCACATATTTATACACTCCTCCAATAAAATGCATAAACAATATTCTATACTTCTTTTTTATTTTTTTTCTTTCAAATGAATCCTAACAATCCCAACTTTTCCTTGGATAACGGTATGCTCAACTGACCCTCAAACTAAATTTCGTGCTCTTCTCGGTAATCCCAACCCGACCGACCCGACCCCAACACCCAACCCCAACCCCAACCCCAACCCAACTTTTTTCCCAACTTTAACCCGTATTATCCACATCACCAATTGCTATTTCAAACAATTACCAACTTCAAAACACAAATGGCGTATTACCAATTTCTCTCAACAACAATCCGGTTAATTCCCAACTACCTCTCACAAAATATAAGGAAGAGAAGACGGAGAAAGAACCGGTCCGACTCGTGTCTAAGTAACCCGGTTCACGTGGAAACGTATCAAAGAAAATGGCTAAAATAACGTGACCCCAGAATTCGCAAGCCGAAAACCGTAAGGTTTGAATTTTTTGTAGCCAGGACGAGGAGTGCTTTCGGCCGAATGGTTCAATCAAATATCTGAGGATCCAAAAATTGGTTCGGATAAAAAAAAATGAAGTAAGTGTTGTACAAAATTCTCGACTGCTACATTGACCAAGCCCAGGGAACGAGGCTTTCCGATTCGTACCAAGAACATGTTGACGAGAAAGTAGACTCCTTTGAATCGGGAAGTCGGCAAGTTTAATTCGTTAGTGAATGAAACGAAGCCTATGTGTGAGGAGAACGATAACAATTTGATGACGCGTATCCAAATCTTGTATCGAGCATACGAAAAATCGGATTCCAAACACAAGAGTGCTTGGAACTTTTTGAAAGACAAGCACAAATGGAACAATCCTGAATCGACAAATGCAAGACGAAACCGTAATCGGGTTTCCAACGAGGAACCCAAGCTCTTTGGAGACGACGCGTTGCCTCGTCCACCCGGCCTACAAAGGATTGAATAGAGTCAACGTTCTTCAAACTCTACCGCTAGTTCCGGGTCAAACCCGGCAATGTTTCAAGAAATGATGCAACAACAAATCGAGATAGAGCGGAAGGAAAAAATGGAGCGTATGGACCGCGAGGTGAACTCTCGAGTCGCGTTAAACAATTCTAAAAGGGTGGCTGAGGACTTGAAAGTCTTACAAATGTCGACGGACGTGATGGATCCGATTGACGCGGCTATTGTCAACGCATAAAAAGACCGAATCCGTGCTTTATATCATCCGAATAACTAATTTAGTTTGTGTATTTGATGCAGATGCAGTCAACGAGCGAGTCAAAGTAACAAATACGCTTGGCGCTTATTTTGTAGCAACAAATTTATGTGGCGGATTGGGCTGGAATTCGTATGGTCACTCGGAAACGGCCTAACGGTCAAGACTCATTGGGAGCCCTATCAGTTTTGGGCCTTTCGGGGTTGTTTGGGCCCTCAAAAGGGCGTTTTTCTATTTTTAAGCTTTATTTTGGACAAAACCAATTATGTTTTGTATGAGATTTTGTTTCCTTTTTAAAACTTATCCTCCTTTATAAGGACGATTTTTAGGGTTGTCTCAGCAGCTTTTGAGAAACCTACGATTTATTAAATAAGAGAATTTCTTGTCTTGAGAATTTCGGATTAGTTCTTGTGTTTGTGTAAGATTGTTTTTATTAATGACTTCTCTCTCCATTTAATTTGGTATCAGAGCATTTAGTTGATTTGTACACCCGTGGTAGAGAGAAAGCTGAGGCGGAACCAACACCGCTTACAGTAATCCTAATGATGCCAGAGCGGTTGAAAGGCTGCATAGCGGATCCAAGGAACTCGTGCTCAGCAATTACAGCCGGATCGCCGGCAGGAAGAGGCGGAAAAACTGAGCCCAAACATCTGGGCGATGAGCCAATAGTTCAATCTTTTGGCGGAAGAAACAAAGGTATATTATGTCCTTTATCAACCTCGTCGTATGATAATGTTGTGACGCGATGATCCTATTCGCAGTTCTGGGATTGATGATGAGATCCCTTAAGTTTCAATAAGGTTTCAATCCTGAACGATTTTAGATTGACTGTTGAGTACGTTGAAAGGGTTGTTTGATATGCGGGATATCCCTGACAAGCTGAAAGTGAAACTCGTGGCCATCAAGCTTTGACAACATGCTTTGTTATGGTGGGATCATGTTAATAAGAGGCGAAGAATTAAAGGGAAATTAAAGGTTGAGACTTGGGAAAAGATGAAGAAAATGATGGAAGGCTAAGTTTTACCAGAAAATCATCATCAAGAGGCTTTTCTTGACTATCATAACTGTCCTAACAGAACATGACTGTGAAAGAGGTTATCAATGAGTTCGATAAGCTTCGTATGAGGTGTGATGTAGTTAAAGAAGAAGAGCAGGTTGTCACACGGTTTTTGGGAGTCCTTAAGTCTGAGATTGCTGATATTGGTAAGTCTTCAACCTTATTGGACCTATACGGATGTTTGTCGTTTAGCTTTAAAGGTTGAAAACAGATTAAGGTAAAGAGTAAGGGTTCACTAGTCGTTTCACCCCACCTACCAGAACCGCTCCCACTATAGCACCTAAAACAACACCTAAAGCCACTACCCCACAACCTCGACTGCAGATAATACTAGAGAACGTGTTGACAATGCTCCTCGTTGTTACAAGTGTAGTGGGCTTAGGCATTATGCACATGACTGTCTGAATCTGAAAACACTGGCCTTCGTACCTGATGTCGCAGGCCCGATTTAGGATACCGATGCAAAACCTGAATTAGATGAACCAGGTGATAAGTTGGTATATCCTGATCGTGGAGAGGCGTTGGTTATTTAGAGAGTCTTAAATGTGTCTGTTTCAAAATCTATTGATGATAATTCGTGGCTTCGTAACAACATTTTTAGAACCAAGTGTACTTCCAAGAGAAAATTTTATGATATGCTTTTCTAGATGGGGGCAGTTGCGAGAATGTAGTTTCTACATATATGGTTGAGAAGTTGGTAATAAAGACGAAAGACCATCCTGAACCGTACCGGTTAACTTGGCTAAAAAAAGAGAACACTGTTAAAGTTAGTAAACGTTGTCTTGTGCAGTTTTCTATTGGTAAGAGTTATAAAGATAAAGTGTGGTGTGAAGTTATACCGATGGATGCGGCTCACATTCTATTAGGGTGTCCTTGGCAATTTGACAGGAAAACAAAACATGACGGGTTCCAAAACACTTACTGCTTTAAAAAGGATGGTGTGAACATTACTTTAGTTCTTTTTTATTCTCGTCAGACACAGGCAGAGGGTTCTTTTTGTTTATGAAGAAGACTGGTTTTGAGGGACTTAAAAACCAATCCCTATGTGTTTACTCTTGTGGTTGTAGAAGAAAACGAGATTATCAGTGAAGCTTCCCTATAAGTTCAGCTATTGCTTAGGGAGTTTGGTGATGTGATTCCTGGTGACATACCCCCTGGATTACCGGCTATGAGATACATTCAGCATTGCATCAAAGAGTTAAGTGTAAATTTATATATTTACAAATTTTTATTATGACTTAAAAAAAAACAAATAAACCACTTAAGACTTTCATAACTATTAAAACAGAAAAAATAAAAAATTATAAGTTATTTAAAAACATTATGTACAAAGCCTGTGCGTGCACGGGGGATTAAAACTTTGTATTTTGATAATTACTCTAAAACTATATATATAATAGTGTTCATATAATTTGCATAAATTAATACTAAAATAAAATTTAATATCCAAGCCCGTGTGTTTTAATCGGTCTTGAGTGGAATATGCCAAATTGATTGTTATTTGTAAAGTAACCATGTCTAAAGGAATATAGATTAGAGATCTTAACCTTTTTTATTCGTATGAATATTAAGCTTATGTTGACTTCAAAACATATGTAAATTAAATTTACAGCCTTTGTTATTTTAAGTTAAATGGTTTATATTTAGTACTTTTTTCACTATTCATTATTCAAGGTCCCCAAACGAATTTATCTTTTTTTTAATGATGAAAAAAGACGAAATATATTACTTTCATCCAAATGAAACTTGCAAAACTAAGATTTGGACATGCCCAAGATCTTGCCAATGCCAGTCTCAGAAACAAAATAAGAGAACATACATTTTATTGTAATACTAAACTGAATTCTATACATTAAATCACTCATCTGTATACTTCCACTGCAGAATACACATTTTTTCACCATTACACATTATTATGATCCTAATAGAGCAGTACCATCCTCACACTTTAGAACATAAGAACATAAAGGAGGCATTATTTGTGAGGGCACCTAAACTCTTGGCATAATGGTCATGCAAGTAGTTTAGGGTTTAGTAACCCATTTGTTTTTGTTTATGGATTGCTTTATATGATATTCAGTTTACGAGCAATTACATGATCACATCCTTGAGATTCGATTATCGTTTTTGAATTCATTCTCATTTATGTATGTCCCATTTAATCTCAAGGAGCAGTCATTACACGAACTATATATGTGCAACGTGAAGTTTCTTTTGCTTTGTAATTTACACTAAATCATTATGTAGGAGGGTTTGTTTTCTAGCATTAATAGATCCTCAAAAAACCCAAGGGCAATAAAAATTGGTTTTTTCCGAACCACTCATTTTTTTATCATTCACTTTCCATCTTTTTCTTAAAACTTACAAATATTCACGCAAATCGATAAATCGTTAAACGAAATAAAAAATACCTATGCGACGAGTTTTTTTTTATCTTTCTTATTGAGGGGGCACTTATATATACTATTCGTCGAACATTTTTCTGATTTTTTTTTCAATCACGTCAGAAAAAATTCATCGGGATTTTTTTAAATCACATGAGTTTGTGTTACAAATATCATGTGATTTTTTCAGACGTGATTGGGAAATGAAAAAAAAAACAAAAAAAATGGAAAAAAAGTTCGTCGAAAGTATCGCAACGAGTAATTTTTTATCTTTCTATAGAGGACACTTCTATATACTTTCGACGAACTCTTTTTTCGAATTTTTTTTCAATCACGTCTGAAAGAATCACATGAGATTTGTATCACAAATCACATGTGATTTTATGAAATCACATGAGATTGTGATACAAATCTCATGTGATTTTTTCAGACGTGATTTTTTCAGATGTGATTTTTCGACGAACTCTTTTTTCGAATTTTTTTTCAATCACGTCTTAAAAAATCACATGAGATAAAAAAATCACATGAGATTTGTATCACAAATCACATGTGATTTTATGAAATCACATGAGATTGTGATACAAATCTCATGTGATTTTTTCAGACGTGATTGAAAAAAAATCAGAAAAAAAGTTCGTCGAAAGTATCACAACGAGTATTTTTTTTATCTTTCTATAGACGGCACTTCTATATACTTTCGACGAACTCTTTTTTCGATTTTTTTTTTCAATCACGTCTGAAAAAATCACATGAGATTTGTATCATAATCACATGTGGATTTTATTGAAATCACAAGAGATTTTTCTAAGACGTGCTGAGAAAAAAAGTTCGTCGAATAGTTATATAGAAGTTGTAGTGCCGGGCTATAGAAAGATAAAAAAAATACTCGTTGTGATACTTCGATCGAATTTTGTTTCTGTTTTTTTTTAATCAGTTGAAAAATCACATGAGATTTGTATCACAATCTCATTGATCTTTCATAAATCAACATGTGTGTTGTGATACAAATCTCATGTGTTTTTTTATCCTCATGTTTTTGAGTTAAGACGTGATTGAAAAATATTTCGAACAATAAAAGAGTTCGTCAAAAAATCACATCTGAAAAAATCACGTCTGAAAAAATCACATGGATTTGTATCCACAATCTCATGTTATTTCATAAAATCTCATGTGATTTGTGATACAAAATCTAATGTGATTCTTTCAGACGGGAATGAAAAAAAAAAATCGAAAAAAGAGTTCGTCCGAAAGTATATAGAAGTGTACTCTATAGAAGATAAAAAATTACGCGTTGACGATACTTTCGAGAACTTTTTTTCAGTTTTTTTTTTTTCAATCTCGTCTGAAAAAATCACATGAGATTATGTATCACAATCTATTGTGATTTAAAAAATCACCATGAGATTTTTTCTGACGTGAAATGCAAAAAAAAATCAAAAAGTGTTCGTACGAAAGTATATATAAGTGCCCCTCTTATCGAAAGATGAAAAAAACTTCGTCGCGATTAGATGTATTTTTTTTTCGTTTAACTGATTTATCGGTTGCTAGTTATTTATTGTTTAAGAAAAAGATGAGGAATGTGAATGATAAAAAATGACAGTGGTTAGGATTAAACCATTGTTTTTTTGCCCTTGTTTTTTGAGGATCTATTAATGATGAAAACAAACACTCCTACATAATGAGTTTAGTGTAAATTAAAAGCAAAAGAAACTTCCGTTGAACATTATATAGTTGTGTTGATGACTTGATCCTTGAGGTATTATATGGACATACATAAAGATAATGAATTCAAAGAATGAGACGATATAAGCGAATCTACAAGTTGGTGATCTTGTAATTTTGCTGTAAACTGTATCATATATATAATTCCCATAAAACAAAAAACAATTGGGTTATTTAACCCTAAAGTGTCTTGCATGACCATTTGCCAAAGGAGTTTAGGCCCTCACAAATAATGCCTCCTTTATTTATGCTATGTTCTGATGTAGTGAGGATGTAGCTGCTTTTTTTAGACATAAGTATGTGTAATGGTGAAAAAAATGTGTACTTCTGCAGTGGAAGTATACTGATGATGATTTATGTTATAGTATTCAGTTTAGTATTCATTAAAATGTATGTTCTCTTATTTGTTTCTGCTGCATTGGCAAGATCTTGGGCATGTCCAAATCTTAGTTTTGCAAGTTTCATTTGGATGAAAGTTAATATATTTCTCTTTGTCGTCTTTTTTTTCATTATAAATAAAAGATAAATTCCTTTGGGGACCTTGAATAAAGAATAGTGAAAGTGACTAAATAAACTTTTTACTTAAATAACAAAGGCTGTTAATTTTTTTAATTTACATATGTTTGATGTCAAATAAGGCTTAAGATTATTCATACGAAAAAAAAGTTTAAGCTCTCTATCTATATTCCTTTAACTTGGTTCTGTACGATTACAATCAATTTTGGCATCCCAACTCTTGTACGATAAAACCACACGGGCTTGGGATATTAAATTTTTATTTTAGTTTTTGTATTAATTTTGCAATTATATGTACACTTATTTTATATTTAGTTTTAGAGATATTATCATAATTACTAGGTTTAATCCCCGTGCACGCCAAAGGGCTTGTACATTTTATGTTTTTAAATATCTTATAATTTTTTTTTTTTATTGTTTATAAGTTATGAAAGTTTAAGGGTTATTTGTTTTTTTAAAGTCATAATTAAAATTTGATAAATTTATAAATTTACACTTACTCTTTACACATTTATTTAAATTTAATCACTACAGTTTTATTATTACCTCTCTTTTTTTCAAGTTTTTGTTTTTATAAATTTGTACACATATATTCTTATGTGTTTTTTTACTTTATCAGATTTTCTCCTACAAAATAATGCCAATTTAGAAGTATTTAGCCTTTTAATTTAACATATATATTCAAAAATAATAAATTTTTTACAAGAATCATACCTAATAAGGGAAATATTTTTTTTTAAAATGCAAAAGTCCCCAAGTTTTCGTTATTTTTACTAAGTAAAAGATATGAAAACAGTATGGATTTGTATCTCGGGTCACAAAATATATACGTATTGATCAAAATATAGTTGTGATGGTCTTAATCAACTTCTTCAAATTACATGTGTCTCATTGCGAATACCAGTATGGTTCGAATTTGATTTTGAATATTATATCGATATATCTTGTGCCATAGACATTTAAAATCTTCCCAAAATTCCATAGACTTGTTGGAACTTGAGAATTAAAAATCCACCATTTTCACATGTGCCATTAAGATTACATGTCCTTATAAACTTTATTTGTGATTAATAAATTAACGGGCTATTCGCCAAAATTCAATTTCTTTGGTAGCTCGTTATCATGAGAAAATATTTAACAATCTTTTTACATAATAATCAAACGTTCAAGTGGAATTTTTAAATTTCAAAAATCAATTCTTCCTCATTAAGTAAAAAATAAATTATTATTATTTTTTTCTCAAAAATATTTAATTTAAAAAAAGTCCAAACATTGCCTCATTTAGCTAAAAACTTTTAAAAAATCGTTTTTGTAGGATAAAAACTACATGTACATGTGTCTTTTTGTTTAGATGCATGTGGTGTTTCGTATTGTGGTAAAATTCATGAATTATGGTGGTTTTATTTTGTTGATATATATGTTGTTTCAATTGATAAAAAACGGCGACATGTTTGGTTTGCTTGCACGTGCGCACACCAATAGACTCATTATATAGGTCTATTTCTCAGCAGTATCATTCTTCCTCCTTTTATTTTTAGACACCAACTAATTTTGATCCTTGAGTTTTGTCTCCTCTTTCACATGTGTTTATCAGATACAAATGTTATCCTATAAACTTAAAGTTTTTTGTTTTTTGTAAAAGGTGATGAGGATGGAAGAGCTCATATGAAAGAAATAAGTATTTTAGCGGCAACTGTGCAACAACCACTCCAAAACCATCGAACCTCATTTCAGTTAGGATCCCCATTTCTCAACTCATCATTTGAATATTTGTTTATCTATCAAAATTTCAATACTTACATTATAACTCATATATTAAAAATCTTGATTTTAGTCACATCCTGGAAGTGGTAACCATGGTTATATAGCTCATTACTCCTCACATTCTTATGCATAAAATTGAAGTCCTCTATGTTGAGACATAGTGAAGCCTTTGAAGTCGATTTTTAGATTGTATGAAGATATTGATTATGGTCGAGATGTCAAGGTGGCGGATTAAAGTCCAATACATGGAGAGATTGAAAGAGAGAGAGGCCAAATTGAAAACAAAAATGAGAGCATCAAGGTGTTTTAATTTTTTCAATTTGCCAACTTCCAAGATTCTCAAAAGTAATAGTTGTTTGCTTAACTACTTTGTTGAACTTTGTTGAGTTAACGCAGAGGTGCCATGTTATTGAAATGAGCTTTATGAAGAACAAGTGTATTGTACATGTTATTAAACAAAACTAATGCACGAGGCATCTATGTTAAACGTTCTTGCTCATGATTCTAAAACTATCAAAAAATTTCAGCACCCCCGCTTTGAATTAGCAAGTTGTGCTCAAAGTACATAAGACTTTAGGTGCAGGCATAAATGGATCATGAAAATATAAGATAATATAATTTGATATCCTTTGATTATGTACAAATATTGTGTTATATTATTTTACTACAATATTCATGAACAAAAGTTGATTAATCAGCTTGATTTACACTTTGTAAGGAGAATAGAAAACTGAAAGTGTACAATTGTAGAACAAGTTTGAAGCATATGACATGTTCCATAACATCCAAAATAGAGCTCAAACAAAATAACACTCATATTCAAACTAATACAGATACAACTGCTATTTTGATATCTTAACTGGGAGACCAATCTTTCACCAGTCCATTTATCTCAATTAAAGGATTGCATTTCCCTTTTCTACTAGATGCATAAACGGATTCAACCGATTAAAACTAATTTTCACAAACCGTAGGCGTTGACACCTTCCGTAACTAAACACAAAGCACACAATCAACATATATTACAATCCGAGTGCATCGCAGGGTTTCTTGAATTGCTCGTTCATTATACGTAGTATTTGATATAGATTTACCTTATGATATTGAGGTTAACTGCATCGCACTAGGCATAAGATTTATTAATATCAAAAGATTCTACGTTGTAGGATTGGCATACTTATTTAACTTCATTCAAATAGCTTAAGTTTGTGGATGCTCTAATAAATCCAGTTATTGATTTTAATCAATGCAAATATTTTCCATTCATAAGAAATTGAACCACGAAAGAGTCGAAGCTGCTCATGGAGTGTAATGACTTCGAGCTTCGACTCTTCTAGATCCATTTTAGTCTGCTCGATTTGTTGAGTTTGAAGCATCAATGATTCTAACATTTGCGATTCTGATTGCTTTGTTTTCTCCAACTGGTCTTCTAATTCTCGGATTCTTTTTGTCAATCCATTCAAAGACGCATCCCTCTCGGCTAATTTAGCCTCAAACACCTTTGCAGATTCAAGTTGTTTACTGAACGAAACGATCTGTTTATCTCTTGACTCGATTTCTTTTTTTGAATTTGACAGTGAGTCTTTGAGACTCTTGAGCTCAGAAAACACTTTTTCAGCTTTTGTAGGTGATAAGCCTGCATTTGCCAACTCTTTAGCCTCGCGAAGCTCAGCAACCATTCGGTTTCTTTCATTTTCTGATTCATCTAATCTTTCTTTCATGTTCTTTAGTTCCTCCTCTAAATTAGTCATTTGTTTTTGTAGCATAGCAGCCTTAACTATTCGGTTCTGTATAACAGAAACATAAGACATTATTAGTACATCATATATACTATCAATCTCTGTAATTTAACGTACATCAAATTAATTATAATAAATACAGAGTAGAAGTTTTTATAAACAATCACTGAAGGGTTTGCGATTTGCTTATCCAAACAGCTTGTCTGCTTATAGCGCGCCTTCGAAAAGCAAATAAGCAATTCCGAATATTTAGATGAACAAAAAATGTTTTTGCTTTTCTGCTTATTCAAAAATAAAATCTGCTTCTTTTTTTTTTTGCATAAAATTCAAACTTAAAAGCATGCACAGCTAAACCAAACATGCTCAAAGTGCTAAATAGCTTTTAAGATTATAAGAAAAAAAGCTATTAACCTCCTGAACTGAACATACCCAAAATCCCTCTGAACTTCATTTCATAAGGGTAATTATTTGTTTGGGTTTTTAACAATAAACTTTAGAAAAAAAGCAATCCAAACACCCCCAAACAACATCCTCATTATCTGTTTTGTCCAAACATAAAAACACAACAAGCAGTTTCTTCTATATTATGTTATATCCCAAAAACCATGAAAATCCTACAATCTCGTAAGAATTAATAAAAATGACATATATACCTCAGATAAACTTATAGATTTACGATCAGCAACCGCGACAAGTGCTTCTTTATCAACTTGTGACGAAATACCATCTCCTCTACAAATCTTTGATCCAGAAATACTTCTTATAAAAAATGATGTTGATGATTGTTTCTTTTGTCCAAATTCCAAATAACCAGATCTGCAAATTTTAACAAGCCCAAAACAACATATGTAACGTGTGATATTTTATCTTCTTTATGTATTTGATGATGAATAAACAACCAAAATATAGGGAAAAAAATTAGTACCTGGATTTTGAACGTAACATTATGGAAAATTCAACTATTTCTGGAAACTGAGAAAAAGAAGGAGAAAAAAAGGGTTGAAATAAATCCACAGGGTTTGAAGTAGTCCGATGTTGGCGGGTACTATGTATGCATGTGTTCTGTTGTGTACTTTCAACAAAATGTTTTTTTTATGATTTTTTTTTCTAGTAACATAATTGAGAGGAAGTAGACTAGTGGGGAAAAGGTAAACATTTAATTCCAACATGGAAATTAATTGACTAAATCTTTATATTTCCATAACTTTTCTAATGTAACGTTTTTATGTTTACTGGTATTTATGTTTTCTGGTTTTTGGTATTGTACCTTTAATATTAAAGATAAAAGTTCCATAAAGAACATGGTCAAAAAAAAAAAACCTGCTTCATCTTGTCTATTCATTTTATTTTCATCTAATGGTTTAGATTAATTCTTATTTTAATTTAATTAAAAAACCCACTTTCACCCTATTTTTTAAAAATTAAATATCTCACAAATCGTTAATCGTTACGTAAAACGAAACATACCATCGCGACGAGAATTAAATAATCTTTCTATAGAGAGGCACTTTTATATACTTTCGACGAACTTTTTTTTCGATTTTTTTTCTCAGCCACGTCTGGAAAAATCTCTTGTGATTTCATAAAATCACATGTGATTATGATACAAATCTCATGTGATTTTTTCAGACGTGATTGAAAAAAAAAATTCAAAAAAAGAGTTCGTCGAAAGTATATAGAAGTGCCCTCTATAGAAAGATAAAAAAATACTCGTTGTGATACTTTCGACGAACTTTTTTTCCGATTTTTTTTCAATCACGTCTGAAAAAATCACATGAGATTTGTATCACAATCTCATGTGATTTCATAAAATCACATGTGATTTGTGATACAAATCTCATGTGATTTTTTAAGACGTGATTGAAAAAAAAAATCGAAAAAAGAGTTCGTCGAAAAATCACATCTGAAAAAATCACGTCTGAAAAAATCACATGAGATTTGTATCACAATCTCATGTGATTTCATAAAATCACATGTGATTTGTGATACAAATCTCATGTGATTCTTTCAGACGTGATTGAAAAAAAAAATCGAAAAAAGAGAAAAAAAAGACGTTCGTCGAATAAGTATATAGAAGCTGCTCTCTATATAGAAAAGAATAAAAAATACTGTTGTGATATTTTCGACCGAACTTTTTTCCTTTTTTTTTCAATCACGTCTGAAAAAATCACATGAGATTTGTATCACAATCTCATGTGATTTCAAAAAATCCCATGAGATTTTTTCTGACGTGATTGAAAAAAAAATCGAAAAAAGTTCGTCGAAAGTATATATAAGTGCCCCTCTATAGAAAGATAAAAAAATACTCGTCGCGATGGTGTATTTTTTTTCGTTTAACGATTTATCGTTTGCTAGATATTTAAGTTTTAAGAAAAAGGTGAGAGAGTGGGATGATGACAAAAATTAGTGGTTGGATTAACCCGTTTGTTTTTTTTTATCACTTGCGTTTTTTGGAGGATGTGTAATCGCCTAATATTAAAGGTCATGGGATTTATTTGAATCCCAAGAAATGTTTAATGGTTGCATTTAATGACTGACCCGATCCTGCCGAAACCCGTCTGAAGTTGACCGAAACCAGCCGGAACCCAACCCATTTCTCAACCCGCTGGAACCCGACCCATTTACCTGCAGTTTTTAATATTAAAAAACTCACCTACACCACCGTCTCACCTACACCGTCGTCTCATAAATCTCTCTCTCTGTTCTTCCCACCCTTCCATATCTCTCTCTCTCTAACATCTCTCTAACATCTCTCTAAAAATACACACAACAACATTTCTCTAATAATACCCCAAATCCTCTGATTCAAAACAATGAAAGAGTTTATATGCAGCGATTTTTTATTAAGAATCTTCAATAATATGTGTTCTTATTACAAATATATTGATGCTAATTTGGTTACAATTTCGGCCGCCATAGTTCCAAGTAAGTGCAGGTATGTGGTTTTCTTTTGTTTAATTTTGGAAGAAATTTGTGATATTGAGATCTCTCTCTATGGGTTTAATTTCGATTATATTTTTTTTGGGTTTTGTTGATTTAGTACGACATTTTTGGGTATTCGTGGATTAATGTACAAGATTTTTCTCTTAACTTTTGCAGGTGCTGAGCTTTTGAAGATTCTGTCTTACTAAGGTTGGGATTACCTGTACAAGGTTGTTAGTTAATCGACTTTGTAAGTTTATAAACCCTAATTGAGGGATATTCCTTAAAGCTGTTTAGCTTTATTTCGTGGCTTATTCATTAAGCAGTGAACTGCGAGTTTATTTTTCCTAGGGTTCTATTTATGTAATAACTATTTTTGTATTTTCTCAAGAATTTTATTAATAGATAGTTTTTAGTATTTTTAAAAAAACCACCCAATTATTATATCATTTAAAAAACTTATAAAAATCATAAAAAAAAGAAAAATATTTCAAATAATTATAAATCTTTTTTATAAAATTTTTCTTTTTAAATCAAAAGTTTTATAGGAAAATTATTTTCTTTTCGTAGGGTCTAAATTTGCAAAATTTTCGATTTTTAAAGGAACTTGAGTCCGTTCAGACTCCGTTTTCATCATTTTCCATTGTTTTAAAAGCTCATTCAACTCTCCGTATTTTGTCTAGTTTTCTTTAAAACTTACTTTTTTAGTCAATTATAGTCCCATTTAAAAGAGAAAAATTCATTTTTAGGTTTAAATTTTAAGAAATTATGGTTTTTAAATGCCGTTTAGTGTTCTCCCGTTTTTGCGTTTTTTAGTTAAAGTTTTGATTTTCTCGTATTGTTTTTCCGAGCTTAATTGTATATCATTTTCTTATTTTAAATTGTAGAAGTAGATAATCAAACCAATCTTTGTTTCTAATTCAAATCATTGTCCGAATATCAAACGTGGTTTCAATTTCATAAATCGTTGGGGGATAACGACCCGGGAATCATACTTCCCTGTTTATATACGTATTATATTATATATATTTGTGAAGATTTTCCTTTTTACCTTTGTCCTCAAGGGTAATTTGGTAATTTTCCATCATATTATATATTTTATAATTACGTGTGTTGCTTTTCTAGCAATCAAGCTCCTCATGATTCGTCTATCCAGTAGCTTTTGATTGATGGCTTTGTTCATGATGCGATTCCTTTGTTGATCCAATCTGGTCCATAACATCCTCCTTATTGTTGTGTTATACCCCAAGTGCAACTCATGGAGCATTTGATCCAGAGTTTCATGCACTGAAATGAGAGTGCCATCACTAAACTTGTGAAGCTCGTCAGCACGCATGAATCTCTTTCGTTTTAGCTTGTCTTCATAGATCACACCTTAAGGGTTTGAAAGAGATGTATATGCTGGTCTGCGGGACATATTTACGTCTTGAGTTCTTGGCTTGGTGAGGTTGAGCTTCTTCTGGTAACTTTCTGCCCTTAGCTGAAGGTCATCAACCCTTGCTTGAATAACAGTCCTTCATGCAAACATACGTAAGCTCACTGCCAAATGAACCATGACATTCATATCAAGGTTGTGTAGTTTGTTTTAAACAATGAGAAGTAGCATGTCTTCAATGTCTTTTAGATGCAGTCTCTTTAAATCACCTTCCTTGAAGGTGTATAACTTTTGATCGGCTCTTTCAACAACAATTTCTTCAAAATGGGTGTTTGGTAAACCCCGTAAGGTACATGTTTATGGGACATTTAGTCCCAAAATGTATTTGGAAATGATGTATTATGATATGTAATGGGTTCTGGAAGTTTTGTGAAGTTTCAGGTTAATGTAGTTATGTTATGGGTCAAAAAGCGTAATTCTGCACATGTTTCTACAGGTTCTGTATTTGATGGTCCAATACGGCGTATCCATGGACTTGGATATGGCGTATTGAAGGTTTGGGATGGATACGGCGTATCCATTTTATGGATACGGCGTATCCATGTCGCGTAAAAACCAAACTGTAAGGAGTTAGAAGGCGTGCCACCTGCCGTTTTGAAGATAATTGAGTCTAGTTTCATTTAGTAATACTTAAAAGAAGTGAATGGTAAATGATTTTGGTTAGTTTATAAAAGAATGACTCAAGGTCAAACGTTTCCGTAATTTTTTTTATTTTTGTCAAATTTTGAGTCTGGAAAGGGGCGTTTCAACTTGGTATCAGAGCTTCGGTCTAAGAGAAGTAGGTTTTCTACTATAGGATGCCTAAACTTAGACCACTTGTAGATGCATTGCCATAAGTTTAAGTAACAATGAATGCGAATGCTTTAGTTGTAAGGTAGTTAAGAGTTTGCAATGAATAGAATAATAATTTATAGACATGAAATGATTATGAGAAATGATAATGTTATTTTGCCATAGACTAAGGGATTATAAATGCGGCTAAGAATGTGAAACACTTATTGGGAAGTGTTAAGTTTGGAAATATATGTGTATGTAAAGTAAAGTAAAGTCTATGGTAGATTTTTTATATATATAAGTAAAGTAAGTGATGTAAGATGGTATGAGTTTAAGAAATGCTTAAGCTAACATAAATGCATATGATTGCATTTTAATATATGATAATGAAAGTATGTAAGTATGAGCTAAATAATGTGAAGATGTTTAATTTGTGAAAAAGTCGCTTAAAGAAGAATTATTATACAGAGAGTAAGCGCTTATATGAATTACTAATAAAGGGATGAAGTATGAAAAGTTATAATGTAGAAAACATAATAAAGTATAATGTGATGGTATGATGTGATTAAGTAGCGAGATGTATAGGATGAAGGAGGTAAGTGAATGCAATCGGACATTGATATGGATGAAGGGAGAGATAATATGATAAGGTAGAAGATAGATATGACAGGTATGCCTATGAAGGAGAAACCAAACGCTAAATGGAAATGGCGTAAGCGAAGTGACATGAGGAGACAGTGATCAATAAGATGAAAGGAGAATTGTGCGGATTGAGGGATCAATAAAGGGGAGTGACAGTTAAATGACTTTAATGCGGGGGGGGAGAGGGGCTAGATAGGAACCTATGCGAGTCAGTAGTTACAACCACTGGAAAATGAGATAAGCTACATAATATCAATAGTTTATGATTTGGTGAGTATATAGAGAGAGCGAGCGACGTTTGCGGTTATTATTGTCGAAGGCTAGGAGTGGGTTAACAAGGTAATAGCAGGAGTCTAGTATGCAGAGTGAAGATAGTGAACCGAACATTCTATTTAGAGGACAACTACGTTGATTAGACTCTTCACATGGCAGCGCGAGTGTACATATGTCTAATTAATTTTGATAGTACTCTTTCTCATAAAAGAGAACGTAAAGATGGCGATAAAGATGAAAGACAGTCACGTAGTGCGTAAAGAGGCAATAAGTCTAAGTTAGACAAAGAGAAAATGAATAAATTGAGTTAGAAAAGTTATGTAAATAACAAAAAGGGGTAAAGAATGGATAAATTTTAAATTACTGATCCATGATTAATGTGATGTATCATATCGGGATAGCCTAATGTAATGGGTATCCTTCGGGATAGCCTAATGCAATGGTATCCTTCGGGATAGCCTAATGTGATGTTATCCTTCGGGATAGCCTGAGAATGTTAATGATACCACAAAGGTATCAGTAATGGGCGAATTCCTAAGGGGAGAAAGCCAAGTTCCTTTAGGAAAAGTTAAGGAGATTGGATCCAAGACTATAAAAGATGATATCAAAAGTAAATGAGATAGTAATATGAGATGAATGGAAATTAATGAAGACTTAAGCAAGTTTGAGTGTTATGTTGGAAGTGTATAAGTAGGATGGTTTATAATCTCGTTATTTAAATGGATTGGGATGCCTCTTCATTTAAATAAAGAAATTGTGAATCACCGAACCATAAATTTATACTTCTTTATTTGCATTGATTGGGACGCTTCTCAATGTAAATAAAGAGGTATAAATAAGTGGACTTATATGTTTTCAGCATAGCATGCGTGAGAAGAATTAAAGAAGTAGAAGAAGAGAGCCAAAAATTAGTTAGGCATCATAGGAAATAAGATAGGTGAAATAAGAATTAGAGTTCAACCTTTAGTAAAGACTTTAGATAGAAAGTTAAGTTTTAGACGTTAAGAGTATGGATTAAGAAAGAAAAGTTAGATTGAGGTCATAAATGTGCTTGTGGCATAAGGAAATGATTATAGTGGTCGCTAAGTATTATTAGCACCTTAATGAAAATTTAGAAATAATAAGATAAGGTATTGAATTATTCCAAGTGACTTATAGTCTTTGCGAGGAGAACACTAAAAAGAAGTAACAAAGGTAAAGTATGATAATGGAAATGATGAAAGGAATGTCAAAATGATTATGGTAAATAAGAAAGTGTAAGCTAATGTTGGCGTATGATAAGTTAAGATAATGTAATTTCTCAAGTAACATGTAAATCTTGATGAAAATTTAGAAAGAAATGAATGAAGAACGAATAATATAGGGAAAAAGCTAATAATATGTAAAACAAAAATGGTAAATGTGTACGCTATATGAAGATAGTCATAAGAAAAGGTGTAAGTAATGATAGGTATTAGCGTGAAGTAGAACGGGTTAAGGGTGATTAGAGGTATAATAGCATGGCTAGAATTGAAAAAACCATATAGGTTGATGTAATTAGTCAAGTATATGCTTGAGAATGCTAAGATGAAATGCAGGGTCAATGTGACCAATATAGGTTAATAAAGGCGAAGAGATTCAGGGGACGAAAATCTAAATAAGGGGGAAAGAATTGTAACACCCCAAAACCGGCGTCCGGGTGGGGGAGGAGAAAACTAGTGGGGTCCCACGCACCAGCGGGCTCCGTCCCGGGGTGGTTTTGCCCCCCCGGGCCCATTGTACCCACCCGGGCGAGATGAAAACAAGTAAGAATTCTAGACAAATTCTTAGCATTATCGCGAGACCACTCTCCCATAATTAAGGCATCATCCGCAAATTGGAGGTGTGATATGTGATCTTTTGATTTTTGAACTTGGTACTAGTGTTAAATTGCCAAATCCTCTTGCGTGTACAGATTCCATTAGCGTTTTTGACATTTGCTTCGTTGACAAAGTTGTTTGCAATTGCATTGCCTCCTCTTATAACTTGATTACCGCCAATTCTTACAAGAGTGACAGATTTTGCATCCCTTGTGTTGGAAATCTTAGGCCCAGCATCTCACCAAGTCTAACATATAAGCCCAACTGAGGTTCCATTCCAAAACCAATTGGTTATGGAAGGAGTAGCCCACCAAGCTTATATGTTAACTTTGAGATTATGATTCTACCGATGTGGGATTGGGTTTTGCACACCCAACAATCCTCCCCTCAAACCCAAACCACCATGGGCCTCCCCTTCAACTATAGCCACGATCCCACCTTTTTCATACCGCCGACCTTTACCATCGGAACACCCTGCCTTTTACCGGCTTCCTTTCGGTACAAGGTTTACCGGGATCCACTAATACCGTCGAACCGGGGTCTAACCGAGGGAACACCATCCACACCACCACTGGGCCCAACCTGGCTCTGATACCAATTGTTGGATATCCTAGGCCCAGCATCTCACCAAGTCTAACATATAAGCCCAACTGAGGTTCCATTCTAAAACCAATTGGTGATAGAAGGAGTAGCCCACCAAGCTTATATGTTAACTTTGAGATTATAATTTTACCGATGTAGGATTGGGTTTGCACACCCAACAATCCACCACTGGGACCTGTAGGTTTTTGTACTAAAATTGTTAGATATAGTATTCACTTTAGTCAATAGGTTAGGGGGTTTAGTGTAAATTTAGCTCTAATTATAGCCATATTAAGGTTATTGGGTTTCTCTACGGCCTAAGCCCATCCTCCCCCTCATCTCTATAAAAGGAGATGAGGGGGGAAGGGTTTCATATTAATTCTTCCAACCTGTTTGTTCTCTCCCTCATCTCTATAAAAAGAGGTGGGGGGGAGGGTTTTGTACTTCATTTACTCAATAAACATATAATATTGAGGGTTATATTCTTGTGCATCTTTTTTTTTCTGTCATACATAATCTGCTGGGGTGTGTTCGTCTTCAAGATCGGATTTATTCCGCACTAGTAACCAGGTTGTAGGGTGATCGAATCCTACAAGTGGTATCAAGAGCTCAGGTTCGCGGGTTCTCTGGTTAACTAGGATCGATCAAGAAGAGGTCTTTGTTGTTTGGTTTTTCTGGAAGTAACAGGAGGGTTCTATTCTGTTTGGGCTACCAGGTTCTCGACAACAAAAGTTCTTGGTGTTGAGGTTTTTTGACGTCAAGGAGCACCAGGGTATCGACAGGTATAGGTTCTTGAGTTCTTCGATTGTCCGGTTTCGCGACAAGGTGTAGAAGACTTAAGGGAGTTATTGCACATTGGTAGTATCATAATCTCAAAGTTAACATATAAGCTTGGTGGGCTACTCCTTCTATCACCAATTGGTTTTGAAATGGAACCTCAGTTGGGCTTATATTTTAGACTTGGTGAGATGATGGGCCTAAGATATCCAACAATTGGTATCCGAGCCAGGTTGGGCCCAGTGGTGGTGTGGATGGTGTTCCCTCGGTTAGACCCCGGTTCGACGGTATTAGTGGATCCCGGTAAAACCTTGTACCGAAAGGAAGCCGGTAAAAAGGCGGGGTGTTCCGATGGTAAAGGTCGACGGTATGAAAAAGGTGGGATCGTGGCTATAGTTGAAAGGGAGGCCCATGGTGGTTTGGGTTTGAGGGGAGGATTGTTGAATGGAACCTCAGTTGGGTTTATATGTTAGACTTGGTGAGATGCTGGGGCTAAGATATCCTACAAGCGAGCTTTTCGATGTTTAACCTAGTATTCATACTAGCCATGTTCGCGGGTTCAAGGGGATCGTGAAGCTGAGGTTTTTCAGGTTAGTAACGATGGAACTGCAGGGAGCTTAAGTTTGCGGGTTCTCTGGTTAACTAGGATTGATCAAGAAGAGGTCTTTGTTGTTTATTTTTTCTGGAAGGAACAGGATCGTTCTATTCTGTTTGGGCTACCAGGTTCTCGACAACAAAAGTTCTTGGTGTTGAGGTTTTTTGACGTCAAGGAGCAGCAGGGTATCGACAGGTATAGGTTCTTGAGTTCTTCGATTGTCCGGGTTCGCGACAAGGTGTAGAAGACTTAAGGGAGTTATTGCACAAGGTACTTTGTTTGATTCGGTGTTGTGAGGTTTATATCACAAGGTTATCAGAATAAACAAATGGTCGGAGAATAAGTCCAAGACTTGTCGAGGTTGCAAGGTTTCTTAGGTTACAAGAAATTGTTTTGCAAAAATAAAAGTACGACAAGGGTTACTTCAAAAAGCGTAGGTTACTTTCTTGATTCAAGGGTTGTCGATTTGTTGGACGGTTTTATGCCACGGTTCAATCGATATTTGAGTAAGAAAGGGTCTTTTTTTTGAAGGGTTTCTTGGTTTGATCGATTTCTAAGAAGGTTTATTCTTAGGGTTATATCGATAAAGCAAGGGTTTTACAAACGGGTTACTTTGCTAGATCGTGTTTTGTGTAGGTAAATTCACAAAATGTTAAACGGTTAGCAAAGGGTTAAAAGAATGATGACGGGGACCAAGTCTGACATCGAGAAATTCGATGGGAAGAATGACTTCGCGTTATGGCAGGTAAGGATGAAGGCTTTGCTAGAACAACAAGGATTAACTGCTTGGCAAAGGAGCAGAAAAAGGAATATTAGACTAGGTGGAAGATCAAGATGGGTAATGTTCTTGATTCTTGTAATCAGAGGTCTACACAATAATATACGAAGAGTGGGGTCGCCTAACATTTAGGTGTTGCAGTGATACCGCAGCAGAATGGGTTGGTTAAGGAGACGAATGTGACACTCTTGGCTAAGGTACATTGTTTTCTGATTTAGGTCTGTCCAAGGTTTTTTGGGCAGAGGATACAACCATGTCTACATATCTAGTAAATAGGTCACCATCATCAGCGATTGGATTTAAGACACCTATAGATATGTTAGGGATTTTTAGTTGGCTTGCTAGTATTAAGCAAGGGATGCTTGAACCGGTTAAGGTCAATTGCATATTCTTGGGATACCGTAAACGTATAGTCGGTAATAAGCTTTGAAGGTTAGATGACGTTACTTCAAAGGTAGTGCTTTACAGGAATATGGGTTTCAATGAAAGTTGGGAATACAAGAAAACTTTCATTGGTTCTGTTGTAGGTACGGGTTCAATGCAGGTGTTGCAAGGAGATGAGTTTAAGGTGGAACCATAGGACAGTCATACATTTGAGGTGGAACCTCATGGGAATGTCGATCATGTATTTGGTTTACAGGAAGTACAAACTCAGGATTTGATATACTATCATCCAGCACGTGATAGAGAGCAACACTTACTATAGGAACTATTTAGTATAGAGAAGACAGTAATGAGGCTGCTTTTGCAGTTGCTGCAGTGGAGAAGATTTATGCACATGAGTCATTTACTTTCAATAATACAGTTGCTTGCGAGGTGATTTCTAAGTGGAAGGCTGGATTGAAAGATGATATGGATGCTCGGTTAGATGTGTATGTGCTCAGCAACGGTTGCAGGAAATGCAGTGACGACAGTGATGGCTATTACTGGGAGTCTACACCAGGTATGTTCATACATCTATTTATCTATATAGATGGTATGGTTTTTTCTTGCGGATGCAAGGCTGAGATCTAGATTACCAAGGGTTTGCTGGTTAAAGCAAAAGGAAATATACTTCGTTTGAAGATCATCAGTGATTAGAGTGGTAATACTCTAAGGGTGTCACAGTCCAGGATTCATAATGAAAAGTTGGTTCAGACATTGTTGAAGGGGCACTCCATACTGTCGTTGGATGGTAGTCTATCAGGGGAATGTAATGTGGAAAAGAATGGTAAGTGGTCATGTATATATGCAGTTGGAAGCCAGGAGTATCAGATGGTCTGCATCTCGCACGAGAATTGAACATTGCAATCGGCAGATGTGGGTATGCTGGTTACAGTTTGATCGTGGATTACAGTCAAACGTATCAGGTTTTTGTTGGATTTTGACTACGCCTTGGGTAGATCAATCATAAGGTACGGGTTTATGATACAAGGATGTGCATGAAGCTGAAAAGCTATGATGTTGTACATGATGGTTTTGTGAACAACTGAAGCGGAGCATAGGAATCGTTTGGGGCGTGGAAGAAGGAAATTGGGCTTTGGTGTTTGGCGTCGTTAGGATTTGTGCTATGTTGTGGGCTGGTTGTGGTCGGGGGCCTTTGGGATTAGGCGGGGCCCTGTAAGTGGGGATTGCAATGGCGTTGGGGAGGAGGAGCGGTTGTTATTTGTGTGATGTAGTTGGGGGATGGGGGGTGGGTGTGGTTTGGTGTGGTTTGTGTGGTGTGTTGTTAGTGGTGTGGTTTGTGGGGGGATGGGTGTATTGGTGGCGTGGATGACTCTCGTGTGGTGGGGTGTGGGTGGGGCTGTTGTTGTGGCGTAAATTTAGTGGGATGTTGATGAAGGGTTGTTTTGGGTGGGTGGGGGGAATTGGGGGGAGTGACGTGTGTTTAGTGGGAGGAGGGGGCGGGTTGTGTTTCTGTATTTCTGATTAAGATTTTTCTTCCTTTTTTTCTATGATCTTTTTACTGTTTTTTTTATTATATATTAAAGCTTTTTTTAATTTCTTTGATTATTATTTTTTTTAATAATCTTAATGATAATTTATTGATATTTCCAAATATTTCTAGATGATTTATTATTTGAAATATATTTATTTGATATTCTTATATTTATTTTAAACCATTTTCTACTTTTGTTTAATATTAACTATAACTTATTTATAATTATGCTATGCAAGTATCTTATATATCTATCTTTTATGATCTGTTCTTGATTAATTATTTAAATATTATTTACAATAGTAATATTCTATTTTACTAATATTATTAAATATTCACTTTAGCAATAGGGTTGAGGGTTTAGTGTAAAATTAGCTAAATATAGCCATATTAAGGTTATGGGTTTCTTATGCCCAAAGCCCATCCTCCTCCTATCTCTATAAAAGGAGGTGGAGGGGGGAAGGGGTTCACACATAATTCTTCCAACCTGTTTGTTCTATCCTTCATCTCTATAACGAAGGGGTGAGGGGGATGGGTTTTGTACTTTATTATTTTTCCTTACTAAATAAAAAAAACATATAAGATTGAGGGTTATTTTCTTGTGCATCCTTTTCTTTTCTGTCATACAGATTCTGCGGGGATAGTGTTGTCTCAAGATCGGATTTATTCCGCACTAGTAACCAGGTTGCAGGGTGATCAAATCCTACATCGTGTTTGGTTGAAAAACTTATGGAATTGGAATTAAACATTCCTTATACTAAGGAATTAAACATTCCTTATACAAAGTGATTGGATCTTAATTTCATGTACTAAGGAATTTTTAAAAGTAAATCTTTACTTGGTAAATTTATAAAAAGTAAATTTTTTAAAAAAAGTTAAATTTTTACTTGGAAAATTTATAAAAAGTAAATTTTTTTTAAAAAAAAGTAAATTTTTACTTGGTAAATTTATAAAAAGTAAATTTAAAAAAAAGGTAAATTTTTAAAATGGTGATTCGTGCATTAACGATGACTGCGAAAATTCGAATGAGATGTCTGATAATGTGGAGGACGCGACCGGTGACAATGATCAAGAAAATATACAAACATTGCTTGAGAAATCACAAAAACAATGATCAAGAAAATATACAAACATTGCTTGAGAAATCACGAAAATTCGAATCAGGTGTTTTGAGGTTGTTTAGCGTAAAAGCAAAACATAGATGGACGGATACAAGTTTCACAGACCTATTAGAGGCTGTGCATGAAATGTTACCCGACGGTAATGAATTACCTCTTTCGTTATATCAAGCCAAGAAAATGATGTGTCCAACGGAATTAGAAGTTGAAAGAATACATGCGTGTCCAAATGATTGCATATTATATCGAGATACGTATACTAATATACACAGATGTCCTATTTGTAAGGAGTCGAGGTATAAAAGTGAAACAAAAATAAGTGAGAACGAAATGAAATATGGTCCCCCTGCGAAAATATTATGGTATTTGCCCAACATACCAAGACTGAAACAATTATTTGCGAATGAGAAAGATGCAAAATTATTGCGTTGGCATTCCGATGAGCGTAAAAAGGATGGAAAATTAAGACATGTGGCTGATTCACCTCAATGGAGAAAGATTAATAATAAACATGATGAATTTGGTGGCGAGATTATAAATATACGGTTTGGTCTTAGTTCAGACGGAATTAATCCGTTCGGAAACATGAGTAGTAAACACAGTACTTGGCCGGTTCTTTTATATGTCTACAATCTTCCACCGTGGTTATGCATGAAACGTAAATACATCATGATGTCATTGTTAATTGAAGGTCTAAAACAACCTGGTAATGACATAGATGTTTATTTGGCTCCGTTGATTGATGACTTGAAAACTTTGTGGGATAAGGACGTTAAAGTATATGATGCATATAAAAAGGAGACCTTCACATTGCGAGCAATGATTTTTTGCACCATATGTGATTTCCCAACATACGTCAATCTTTCAGGGTATAGTACAAAAGGTAAATTTATGTGTCCTGTTTGTGAAGATCAAACATCTTCGAGGTGGTTACCTAATTGCAAAAAAATTGTTTTCATGGGGCATCGAAGATCGCTTGTGAGAAATCACCCGTACCGTAAAATGAAAAAGGAGTTTGATGGGACAACCGAGTATGGAAGGGTAAGGGCATGTTTTGACACAAAAGACGCACTTTCCCGAGTTCAAAATGTAAACACCGTGTTTAGAAAATCAAAATATAGTCAAATCCAAAAAGGAAAGTGGAAAAAAAGTCAATATTTTGGGACTTACCTTACTCGGAGGATTTAGAAGTCCGACATTGCCTAGATGTTATGCATATCGAAAAAAATGTGTGTGATAGCTTAATAGGCTTATTATTAAACATTTCTAGGAAAACAAAAGACGGGGTTAATGCTCGAAAAGACCTGGTTGAAATGGGTCTTCGATTACAACTTGCGCCAGAAGAAAAAGGGCAAAGGGGCACATATCTTCCACCTGCGTGCTACACTATGTCGAAAGCCGAAAAAACACAATTTTGTGAATGCTTACATGGCATTAAGGTCCCTTCAAGCTATTCCGCGAATATAAAGAAGTTGGTGTCAGTTCAAGACTGTAAATTGGTTGGTATGAAGTCCCACGATTGTCATGTGTTCATGACACATATGATTCCTATTGCTATTCGCGGATTATTGCCAAACAACGTCCAACATACAATCATAAAACTTTGCTTGTTTTTTAACATGATTCATTCAAAAGTGATTGATCCTGAAGTGTTGGACTCATGGCAAAACGATATTATTCTCACGCTTTGTGAACTAGAGATGTATTTTCCGCCTTCCTTCTTTGACGTCATGGTTCACCTCGTATCTCACATTATAGCAGAAATTAAGGCTTGTGGTCCAGTATACCTACATTATATGTACCCTTTTGAAAGATATATGGGTGTATTAAAAGGGTATGTTAGGAACCGGGCGCGACCAGAGGGTAGTATTGTAACCGGATACCTTGCCGAGGAATTAATTGAATTCGGTAATGACGTTGTGAAAGGTGTCGGGAATATTGGCATTCCATATTCTCGTCATGAGGGTAGACTTGCAGGTGTTGGTACAATTAGATTGAGAATGATCGACCCAGACCGTGATGCTCTAAAGGTTGCACATTCTGTAGTGTTATAACACATGACATGTCTTACTCCATACATTGAACAACACAAACAAATGTTACGTGCGACACATCGCGGGAGAACCAACAAATGGTATCAAAGTAAGCATAACAAAGAGTTTTCATATTGGCTGAAAGACATTATGACAGAAAATTTAGGTCAACCAAATGTTGATAAAACGGTGGAAAGGTTAGGAGAGGGCCCATGATGTGTAGTTAGATCTTACCAAGGATACGATATTAACGGTTATACATTCTACACCGAGATGCAAGATGAAAAAAGTACAGTGCAAAACAACGGAGTTACATTAATAGCCTCGACAATGGAATTTGATAGAAGTAATCATGATGCAATGGCTACAATTGCTAAGAATTCATTTTACGGTGTTATACAAGAAATATGGGAGTTGGATTATAATACTTTCACTACACCCCTCTTCAAATGTAAATGGGTGACTAAAAATGCACAAGGTGTTATGGTGGACGAAAAAGGTTTCACACTTGTAGATCTTTCAACAGACGGCTATACATCTGACTCATTTATTCTCGCAAAATTAGCCACTCAGGTATTCTATGTTAAGGACCCGAGTAAATCAAGATGGCACATCGTCTTGCATGGTAAAAGACGTATACCTGGTGTTGAAAATGTGGTCGATGAGGACGAATATGATCAATTTGACGAGTTACCCCCTTTTACTAATGATGTTCCTACCCTAGATGATGATACTATGGAAATTACGTACTTACGCTCTGACCATAGTTTCATTGCATCACGTTTGAGAGTAGAGCGACTTACATGAGTGTATCTTGGTTGCATAGTGTTCTGAAACACCCTCGTTGTTTGCTCGTGGTTAAATTGGTTGAACGGTAACGCTCGTTGAATCATCAAACCCGCGAATTGTTCACGAAGATAATCCGGATCGTACATGAAAACACTCCCATCTCGAGCCATACACGTTTGCCCCGCTTCCGAATTCTGGTTCTTCTATGCCTTCTTTGCTTCACAATCCGGATGCTCTATATGATTCCTCAACGTCGTGTTGGAACCGACCGATAAGAAATGAAAGAAATACTTGCATTGAGCTTTTTGCGAGTTGTCGGTCATTATGCAATGGTTAAAGTCTTTCCAAATCTGAGGGTTTCGATTGGTTGATATGATTTCACGAATTGTCGGTGCACTTGTTGAACCAACACCGGTGGTAGCTGAGGCGGATGCGGATTCACTTGCCATTGAAAGAAATTTGGTTTTGCTTTAGAGAGTTTTTTTTTGCTTAGGATTGTGATTTTTGAGTTGTGATTAACATTGAAACACAACCTCTTTATTTATAATGAAATAAAATAGCACAAAGACTGTGAAGATAAGTATGTAGGTGGACAAGATCCAAAAAAATGCCATAAAAATAATCATGTGGAGATAAGCATGTGGGTGGATAAGATCAAAAAAAATGCCATAAAGATAAGCATGTGGGGAGACAAGATCCAAAAAAATTGCCATAAAGATAAGCATGGGTACAAGATAGAGATAAGCATTGGTACAATTAATCAAATCTCACACCCCACTCCCGATAACACCGCCGTCAGATTGATCAAACACACCCAAGCCACAACTATACCTAAACCCAACCACCCCCCCACCCAAAAACCAACCCCTCCCCCCTCTAAACCAGCCAGAGCCCACACAAACACCAAACCACCCCCCCACCAATCCCCCCCACCCAACCCCCCACCAATCCACCAGCAATAACCACCCACCCCCCAAACCACCCCCATTCTCCACCCACACTAGTTATAACCCCCCCCCCGCCACCAAACCCTCCAACCCTCGACGTTTACCACACCCCAACCCTGTTAAGATTAAGTTGGCTCCCAAACCCACCACCACCCCCAGCGGAGGTAACCCCTTAGTTAGGTGATATGAATATCAATAATTTATGAAAACAACCCCAACCCACACACAAAACAACACTCCACCCCCACCCCAACATAAAGAACATTATGACACGACCTAACCACCATCCACCCACCCCAACCCCGATAAACACTGACACACCACCCCCCCACTCAATCCAATCCATGCCGTAAATACCCCAACACCCCCCCAACAACATCATTTCGATTTTTGGTTTTAGCAAATACGCCAAACCCCCACCCATAAACAAAACACCCCACAAACGCCCCCAACCACCTAACCCCTCCCCACACCAAACCACCCACACTTCAAAACAACCCCCCAATTTCCCCACCCATAACAATGACCCTCCACATATAAACCACCCACCAACACACCCAAACCCTACCCCTCTAATATACACCACGACTAACGTTTATCACCCACAGCACCCCGCGACCACCCCACACCCTCACCGTAACACCCCCACCATCGCCCACCGCCCCCCACACACCCACCCTACCCCTCCCAGTTTAACATTAACCCCCTACCAAAACCAACCATACACCCCCCAAACAATCCCTATGAATAACCACCGAGCTGGACGAATACCAAACACCCTGATTTTCACCCCATCGCCTAACCAACCCCCCCAACTCCCACCCCACTCCTACCCCAACACAACCCCCAACCCCACCACTTATGTTGAAGCACATGTTGTACCAGGGCTGTAGGTCAATAAACCCCCCTACTGTGCAATCCAACAGATCCCTCTACGTCAGCCGCCACACACCAACCCCAAGCACCAACCATAAGCACATCAAACAACCGAAGCCCACCCCACTGTTCAGTAATGGTATAATATAGATTATTACATCCTAGAGAGCCCGTAATTAAAACAACACCACACCCACCCACACCATCAACCCACCTATAACCCACACCCACCCCAACGATATAGAACCCTCCACACCACCACAACCCCCCAAAAAACCCCCCACCACCACGATCCATCCCAACCAACAAACCACCCCCACCACCCCTCCCCCACAAACCAAAAACATGCCACCCAAACCACCCCCTACTGGTTACAACCCCACCCAACCCCCCACCTGCCCCCCCCCAAGCCCCCTAACCTCCCCATACGCCAACCCACACCCCCCCCCCCCCACCCACACCACCCCACCCTCAAACCTCCCCCACAATAAACTCACACATCTTTGTTAATATTCATTAACTGGTCTTCCACATACAACACCAACCCCCAACCCCCTCCCGTGTATACCCCTACCCCCCAACCCGGCCGTGTAGCGAGCCTCACCTCACCCTCTCACCACCCTCCTCTCTACCCCCCATACCACACCCACCTTAGTATAATATGTTATGTGTGGTGATGGGGGGGGGGGGTGAAAACATCCTATACTAACGCTCAGACCCTAATAAATGAAAAAGTGGGTTGCATAGACTACGTGCAACACCAAAGGATATGAACAACTTATTTTTATTATATATTGATTATTAGTATATAAGTAGTATAATTCTAACCAACATAAACAAGTTTATATTAATCCTTTTTGTGCATGAACTATTTAACAATTGAAGAATAATAGAAAGGAGACTAGATTCTAAAAGATACTTATATTTAAATCAATATAAGGTATCATAAAACATTGTATTTTTATTCAGTGTATTAAAAGTTCCATCAAATGGTAACAGTAATTAACTCTAAGTCACTTTTAACTTATGAGGTTTGAGTCCGTTAATTCGCATCCAATTATGGTTTGCTGAGCGTTTTATTTGGTTTTGCTTAGTCTCGGAGTCCATTTTGAGAGTTGTACTCTTTTTTCCTTCTTCAAGTTTTTTCCCATTGGGTTTTTCTTGAGAAGGTTTTTTAAGGAGGCAGTCTCATTTAGGTTGTTTATATCTTATGCTCCATTGTTTGATGCAACTGGATTGTACCGGAGGATTTGGTTTGCCATTATGGCGTTGTTTTTGTTATTATTATTTTGGTTACTTGGCTAGTTGGTTGTAGCTAGATTGTTTGGTATGGATGTGTGGCATGTCACAATTGATTTAGTGGTTTTCTTGCTTGAGATGAATGTGGTATTTCTGCCGCATTCTTTTGCATTTAACTTTTTTCGTGAGTAATATATTTTATCAGGTAATCATTAAAAAATATGAATGTATAATCTAATAAAAAGTAAACTGTATTTAATTTAATAAACACATTTTTCTAGTATATAAACGGTTTACTTATCTAAACTTAACTCAAATAATTAGGATTATTAGAGATGACATTTTTTTAGTATAATCGTTAGCTTACTAGGCTCAACAAACAAAAAATAAAGTGATAAATATAACATTGTTTCATAACTTAAAATGGTTTAACTTATAAACAACAATTACTAGACTAAATATTCTAAATTCACCTATGTTGGAAAATCCATAAAAAAATAAGTTTAACAATTTTAGATAAGTATTGAGCTAAATATTTAAAGTAAACATTTAATTATTAATTCCATAACTAGTGGTAACCGGCACATGTAGGGAAAAAATGGCGGGTTATCTTTCACCCACTTCTCCTCTCTTTCGCATAGAAGAAACCACCCACAATCCTATTCCCCGGATCAAAGGGTTAACCACCACATATCCTCTAGTACTTAAACAACCTCTGCAACACCCAATTTCCAAAAACATAAGGTCAAACCTAATTATTCCTTTCTTTTTGGTAGATTCGATACTTTTAGGGGTATAATTAGGGTTTAAAGTTTGAAGCTTTTCAGTCAGTTTTGTAAGGTAAACATTCTATACTTTTTATATTATTAAACCATATTAGATATTATGGTCAATTACTGATTAATACAGATTGTTAATTCTTGTGTCGAAAGAATGAGGTAATGTCAAGTGTTAGTGGTCCAATCTCTGATTATTGAGCTTTTTTGTTGTATGTTTGTGCTTATTTTTGTTTAGTTTAACAAAAGTGTTGCATTAAATGTTAGATATAGTATTCATTTTAGTCAATACGTTAGGGGATTTAGTGTAAATTTAGCTCTAATTATAGCCATATTAAGGTTATTGGGTTTGTCTACGGCCCAAGCCCATCCTCCCCCTCATCTCTATAAAAGGAGGTGAGGGGGGAAGGGTTTCACACAATTCTTCCCTTCTTTTTGGTAGATTCGATACTTTTAGGGGTATAATTAGGGTTTAAAGTTTGAAGCTTTTCAGTCAGTTTTGTGAGATAAACATTCAATACTTTTTATATTATTAAACCAATTGATATTTGTCAATTACTGATCACTACTGATTGGTTAATTTCTTGTGTCGAATGAGCTTTTTTGTTGTATGTTTGTGCTTATTTTTGTTTAGTTTAACAAAAGTGTTGCATTAAAAAAAAGGAATCGAAAAAGTGATATTTGTCATTTGTGGATTATTTTATTTTGTTCTTATATATGTTACTGTATTATTAAAAAATCCTATATGTTTAGATTTGCCAATGAAGACTTAATTATGATATGTTATATGTAAAGGAGGCTTTCTTATGAGCAGGTTTTGGTTAATTTGCTTATAATGTGGGAACGTGTTTAGTAAACCATTAGTTTGAATGATATGCAATCCATTAGTTGGAACGTGTTTAGTAATCCATTTTCATACTTAACACTACCATTATTTCACCCCATAGCTTTAATGATTAAGGTATAGAGTCTCTATGTAGAAACTCTTTGTACAATACTTTAGAGATATTCTGATATATGAAGAAACTCTTTGTACAATACTTTACAGATTTCATTTGCAACCAGCCATGTCTTGTTTGCTTCACTAAGCTACTAAGTGGCTTTTAATAAACTTATAAGAATTGTTGATATTCTGCTTACTTTGTATCCAATAGCATTTGTTGGATACTAACTATGTCAAACTTATTATGTTGTCAAAATTTAGGTAATACAATGTCACGAAGAGGTAAGCGAGGTAAAGCCAAGGGTAAGAAAATATATCCACCTGAGTCATTCTATATCGATTTCAATGAGGATGGACTAGCTATTGGACCCACACGCGGTAGATTTGCTTCATGGTTCTCACTCGAGTTGAAATCACGTATTTCTTATCATTTGGAATGGGATAAAGTAACCGAGGCGATGAAGGATCAGTTATGGCTATCTACCAAGGTGTTATGTTTATTAAAATTATGTGATTTAATTAATTTATGTGTTTGTATCAGCTAGTTAATATCCTTTTTTTCTTTCTGAAAAAATTAGGAAACTTGGAACATTCCAAATGATAATGCAAAGGTCACACAACTCAGGACCCAGACCTAGAGGGGTTGCAGTGTGATCGTTCAGTCAAACATGTTTTAGGCCGATTAGTACGCAATAAAGAGACAGGGAAGAAAGA
>BQNB010005712.1:62774-100854 GCA_026074375.1 Tanacetum coccineum
AGCAAACGCGTAAAACCCTAAAAATAAATTGTGAATTACATAATGTTGTACAATGACCTAAAACATGAGCTGTTATAGTCGTCCCGCATTAAATGAGCCTTGTCCTCAAGGCTTATGACACGGCACTTGATGATGGTGCGGTCTTGGTGAAGAGGTGTGGATATTTCTTCCTAAATTGATCTTCACGTTCCCATATAAACTCAGGACCCCACCTAGAGTTCCATCGAACCTTGAAAATTGGGACACGGCTCTACCTCAATTGTTTGACTTTGTGATCCATGATTT
The DNA here is from genome assembly GCA_026074375.1 of Tanacetum coccineum. Classification (NCBI taxonomy): domain Eukaryota; kingdom Viridiplantae; phylum Streptophyta; class Magnoliopsida; order Asterales; family Asteraceae; genus Tanacetum; species Tanacetum coccineum. The sequence goes on from BQNB010005712.1 coordinate 63,060, forward strand.
CTACAGGCTCTTCAACAAAATGAAGCTTGTAATCTAATTGCAGTCCTTCCAACGGAACGACTAATGGATCGTCAGAATAACATTTCTTAAAGTTGGATACATGAAATGTGTTGTGGACCGTGCTTAGCTCTTGAGGAAGCTTAAGCTTGTAAGCAACGTGAAATTTGATGCGAACCGAGGGTCACGATCACAGATAATTGAGACAGGTATTCCATGCTTCATGACTACCTCCTTTAGGTACATTCTCGCCAGTTTATCCATAGGATCCGTTTCCCTCATTGGCATAAAAATGGCAAACTTTGTAAGTCGGTCAACGATCACCCAAATAGTGTCATAACCTTGTGACGACTTAGGAAGCTTCGTGACAAAATCCATCGTGATGTTGTCCCACTTCCATTGAGGTATCTCGGGTTGTACTAACAAACCCGATGGTCTCTGATGTTCGGCCTTGACCTTAGCACAGGTCAAACATTTGCTAACATAGGTGGCGATGTTGGCTTTCATATTGGGCCACCAGTATAGTTTCTTCATATCCTGGTACATCTTGTCAGAACCCGGATGAATAGAGTATTTAGACTTGTGGGACTCGTGCATGATCACAGTCCTTAAGTCGCCATAACATGGTAACCAACTCCTGCCATTTAAGCACATAGTTCCATCCGCACGTGGTTCCAACTTTTCCGTTCTAAGTTTCTCCGGATCTTTTGAATTCTCAACCAATATACCCCCAACATCCTCCTTCTTGATGTTCTCCGGCTTTCGTGCTTCAGTCTGAGCTTTCAAGATTTGTTTAGGAAGATCCAAGCCAATAGTCATCACTAAGGCCCGAACCCTTAGTGGTTCTCGTTCCTTCCTGCTCAGAGCATCAGCAACAACATTCGCCTTCCCTGGGTGATAACGAATTTCGCAATCGTAATCACTCAGCAACTCTAACCAGCGACGTTGCCTCATATTTAATTCCTTCTGATCAAGAATGTGTTGTAAACTTTTGTGATCAGTGAACACCGTGCACTTGGTTCCGTACAGATAGTGCCTCCAAATCTTTAGAGCAAACACTACTGCCCCAAGTTCTAAATCATGAGTCGTATAGTTCTTTTCATGAAATTTTAACTGGCGTGATGCATAAGAAATCACCTTTCTCTTTGCATCAACACAGCGCCCAAACCCTTCTTTAAAGCATCGCAGTATGCGATGAAATCTTCACTTCCCCCAGGTAAGGCCAGGATTGGTGCACTGCACAACTTCTGCTTCAACAGTTGAAAAGCTACTTCTTGTTTATCGCCCCAATCAAACTTAACACCTTTCTGGGGTAATTTGGTCATTGACTTGGCGATCTTTGAAAACCCTTCGATGAATCTTCTATAATAGCCGGCGAGGCCCAAAAATTGGCGAATCTCTGTTGGTGTTTGTTAGATATGAGTAAAAGACTCGGTCACGCCGTATATTTATTGTTTATAATAGTTCGTAGTTTAATAGTTAATCGTATGTCTTTCGGTTTTAAGCCGGGTACTAATACCCGGTATTTTGTAAAAACTATATAAGCCTCTTCCAACTTTGGAAGAGGCAAGCTAGTCATTTTCACTTTTCTTATTAAACACATTTTCTCTCTCTAGAAAATCCCTCTCATGTGTTTCTCTCTCTAGAAACTAGCCCAATCACAAGAATCATCACCCGTGTTATGAATTAAACGATCCTACAATTGGTATCAGAGCGGGTTTGAATTCGTGATTGATTCCTATGGTTGATTAAGCTTAAATTCGTGCTTATTTGTGAAGCAAAAAAGCCCACGGCTCATTTTTGATTTTGGCTTATTTGTTTGTTAATCTTGATCTTCTCTTGTTCTACACATCAAAAAGGTTAGATTGTAACAATTTCAAGTGGTATACAAGCTCCTAGTTCGATTTATAAGGTTATTAAGTTTGATGTTCTTCGTGGAGGGTTGCTTCGTTTTTTATGATCCACGAAGAAATACATGTTATTGGAAGGTTAATCTTCATACACCATCTTAGTATTGCATGTTAGAGCTTTGATTCGTGGTTAAAAAGATAATATGGCTTGATTTTGCTTAATTCGTCCAAGTGTTCTTCGTGGAGAGTTGGTTAAAATATCATTATCTAACCGGCGGTTTGACAAAAGGTAGGGACAAGATCCGGAAATTTAGGAAAAAGTCAAAGGCGAGTTGCCAAAAGTCAATGGCGAGTTGCTTGTTCGCGGCGGTTTACACAGGATAGTGGCGAGTTGGCTTGAAAATAATAGTCGGCGAGTTGGTAAAAGGTACGGCGAGTTGCTAAAACACACGGCGAGTTGTTAAAACGGCGGGTTGCCAAAAACGGCGGGTTGCCAAAAACGGCGGGTTGCTAAAACGGCGGGTTGCTAAAACGGCGAGTTGCTTTATCTCACCAGCGGCGGTTTAGTCACTATAGGCAGCGGTTTGATTATTTTATTAAGCCGGCGAGTTAGCAAAAATATAGAGGCGGTTTGGTTGATTTCAAAGTGGCGGTTTGATAGAAACATATACGCAGCGGTTTGATTTAAAAATTACGCGCACTATTTTTACTTTTATACATTATTTTATAAAACAACTAAACTAATAATGAAATATCATTATGTAATCATGTATTAATTTATATATGGAGAGTCTATTCAGCATGGATAGCTATCTCGGACTCTAGATCTACTTGGTCCATGTCACTAGATCTAGTTGAATGATAGGTCGCATACAAAAACGCGTAAACAAGTATAAATTGATAAACATAAATAAGCATTCAATGATAAATCAAGAAATCGAGATAAACAAATACTAAACATTCAGATCTTCATAATGATGGCTAATACCCAAAGGTATTAGCCTTCAAATGTCATAATAAATACAAGAGTAATTATTTAGCCAAGCTAAACTAACCGAGTTAACGAATGATACCAAAAACTAAACGATTACTAAAGTATATGGAATTACACGTTGTCTCCTATGGAATTGATAACGTTTCTCAACCTCTTCTGCTCTTTTTCTCTTCTGAAAATCGACTTTTATGGTTTAGGTATCGAGAATATGATTTAGCACCCTTAAAACTCGTTTTTGAGTTTTCTATTTATAATGTCTGGAAGTCGATTCGATATGGCGTATCCAAGGATTGAATACGGCGTATTGGGGGTTTCTTGAAGTAGGGACCACGCTTGAGTTTTTCTCTTTTTGTATTTTTCTCATTTTTTTGATTTTTTAACTAAACTTCAAATCTCGATGTAGTTTCACCATTTTCACGATTATAATAATTCCGGATAATTTCTTCGATAGTTCCTCGTTCTTCGCACTCACCAATAATTGTGACGGTAGTAAAATCACATGAGTTTTGACTACTAATATACATTCCCATTTGCAATGTGCAAATTTCCAACCGTACCAAAGATAGAAAATGACACAAGACTCAGGAAATATAAAACTTTACACTTTAAGTAACTAGCAACTATAAATTAAACTTAATCTAACAAAGTAGGTTAAGGTGTAAGAGTGTAACTAAACAAATAGTTGGTGTAAATTCCTAAAGGATTGGCTCTACGGGTTTTTCTAATAGATCTTCACTCTAAAGATGGGAGTGGAAAAGGGTTTAAATAGGAGGTTAAGTAACCGGTGTAGTTAGTTAATAAGCAACATGTAAAGGAAATTTGGGTGTAATCCTAAAATTTACCAATTTAAACAAGTTACTTCAACTAAATCCATAATACTTATCATTGCGGTCTCGAGTGATATACCAAGCCAAGTTCTAAAGTCTACAACATCACCGACACACTCATATGTTATGGAATTTGGGTAAGCATTTGGAAATGAAAAGGCTAAATCCTCACAATATCTAACAAAAGTTATTGTGTGCGGGTTATGTAACATGTAATTTCACAAAAGTATGCTTGAATTTTTTTAAATTTGAGCAGCTTGAAAAAATTTAAATTTGACACAATAATTAAGCAATTGAGTGTGAAAATAGGACAAGTAAAATATTCTAATTCCATTACCTACCTCTGAATTTATACAACGTCCTCGTTGTATAGATAAAAGATTAAAAATACGAGAATTAAAAAGAATTAGAATGAGAAACTCCCATGATATTTGCTCGGTAGATTCTCCAAGTTGCGTTTATGAGCAAGATTGTGTGCTGGAAAAGCGTCTGAATCCTAGCACGAACAACACACACATAGAATTCCAGAAAATATGCATTCCACCAACTTTGTCGATATTTCTTTCACGAGGTCCTGTATAAAATATAAGAAAAACATGTGCATTCCTATCTGGGTACCTACGGTTAATTTAAACCAAACTAAACAAAATACGGGTCAGTCTAGTGGATACGGCGTATCAGGTTAGTGAATACGCCGTATTCCAAATCTAACAATAATGTTTTTAAAAGGGCAATAAAAATAAAGACTGATAACGTCCAAACAATCAATACGCCGTATGGTATGGAGCGGATACGCCGTATTGATGTCTGGGAAGACAGACTCGATAAAATTAGATAACAACCTGGGTTGTCTCCCGGGAAGAACTTTTGTTTACAGCGAAGTCTTTAAGTTAGACTTTTCTTCAGCTTCCATTTACGTTGTATTATCATCCAATTCAACCACTTCCTTCTCTTCTTCATTAGTATGTCCATCGTGATACGTTTTTCAACCTTTGTCCATTGACTTTAAAACTGATTCCATTTTTATCGATAATTTCCATGGTTCCATATAGATGCACATTTTTCACCACATTTGGTCAGTACCACTTTGATTTAAGCTTTCCTGGATGCATCTTAAATCTAGATTTAAATAATAATACCTTATCTCCTACTTTGAAATCTTTATCTCCTCGAAGCCTAGAGTCATGCTATTTCTTAGTTCGTTCTTTGTAGATCCGAGTGTTTTCATATGCTTTAGAGTAAACTGCAAAATACATCCCTGTCGTTTCAACTTTCTCACATAATACATCCATGTCAGAAACTATTAGCAGTATACATCTTCGTTAGGCAAACGTTTGCCACAATACATCCCTGAGGACGAACGACGCAAATATTTTTTCGTTATCTTCTCACGAGGGATGTATTGTGTAAAAAAACCACAGGGATGTATTTTGAAAATATATATATTTTTTAATTTTTTATAATTTTTTTTGTTTTTTAATTTTTTTATAATTTTATAATTTTTTTAATTATTATTAATAATATTATTATTATGATTATTAATATTATTATCGGCCGTTTTTTATTTTTGTATATTATTAATAAATTATTTTTTGTTTTTTATCTGTTTGGTACTTTTTTTTTCGTTTCTGTCCATTTTTCTCCGACGTTATTATACGTTTTCGTACGTTTTCATACGCTTTCATCCGCTTTTACGGTTTAAATATGTTTTGGTAAAATTTTATACGATTTTGTATGTTTTGGTACGTTTTTATCCGTTTTTTGTACGTTTTTATCAGATTTGTCCTTGATTCGGTTTTTATCCGTTTTTTTGGTATAAAAACGTATTAAAATGTACAAAAACAAAAAAAAACCCTAAAAAGCAATGTATAAAAACGTACGTTTTTTTATTTTTGTACGTTTTACGTTTTTGTACATTGTTTTTTCGTTTTTGTACGTTTTCCAACGTTTTAATACGTCTTATACTTTTTGATACATTTCGTTTTTCTACGTTTTTCTACAGATGAGAACGTAAAAAAAAGGTGATAAAAACTCCAGAACTGACAATAATGTTTTTAAAGTGCAATAAAAATAAAGACTGATAACGTCCAGACAATCAATACGCCGTATGGTATGGAGCGGATACGCTGTATTGATGTCTGGGAAGACAGACTCGATAAAATTAAATAACAATCCGGGTTGTCACCCGGGAAGCACTTTTGTTTACAACAAAGTCGTTAAGTTAGACTTGTATTCAACTTCCTTTTACGTTGTATTATCATCTAATTCAACCACTTCCTTCTCTTCCTCATTAGTATGTCCATCGTGATACTTTTTCAACCTTTGTCCATTGACTTTAAAATTGATTCCATTTTTATCCATAATTTCCACGGTTCCATATGGATGTACAGTTTTCACCACATTCGGGCCGTACCACTTCGATTTAAGCTTTCCTGGATGCATCTTAAATCTAGAGTTAAACAATAATACCTTATCTCTTACTTTGAAATCTTTATCTCTTAGAAGCCTAGAGTCATGCCATTTTTTAGTTTGTTCTTTGTAGATCCGGGTGTTTTCATATTCTTCATCTCTTAACTCCATTAATTCATTAAGCTCCATGAAACATTTTTTTGCAGCAGCTGTGAGATCCATATTACATTGTTTTAATACCCAATATGCTTTATGTTTGATCTTTACAGGTAGGTGACAAGCTTTTCCATAAACCAATCTGAAAGGGGTGCATCCAGTGGGCGTTTTGTAAGCAGTTTTGAATGCCCATAATGCGTCGTCAAGCTTTTCTGACCAATTCTTTGGGTTATACCCAACTGATTTTTCCAGAATACGTTTTATAGCTCTATTGGTCACTTCAGTCTGTTCGTTGGTTTAAGGGTGATATGCAGTAGATAATTTATGAGTCACTCCGTATTTCTGCAAGGCTTTTTCTAATTGAGAGTTACAAAAATGTGTCGCCGATCACTAATCAAAGCTTTAGGAACTCCGAATCTTGCAAAAAGCCTTCTTAAAAACCTAATTACAACGCGAGCATCATTTGCAGGAAGAGCTTGAGCTTCCACCCATTTTGAGACGTAATCTACTATTACTAATATATATTTATTCCCCTTTGAGTTCGGAAAGGGCCCCATAAAGTCTAGTCCCCATATGTCAAATGCGTCACATACCTGAATGTTGTTTTGTGGCATCTCACTTCTTGATGATATGTTTCCTGATCTCTAACATGCATCGCACCTCATCACATAATCTTTAGCATCTTTAAAGATGCTAGGCTAATAGAATCCAGATTTGTAGACTTTCCTTCCAGTAATTGACGCACTATGATGTCCCCAGTTGGTCCAGAATGACAATGTGCTAAGATTTCAAGGATTTCGTTCCCAGCAACACATCTTCTCATTACATTGTTCGAGCACAGCTTGAATGCATACGATTTATCCCAAAAATAATACTTAACTTGTGAGAAAAATATTCTTCTTTTTTTAGGTGTCCAATTTGGAGGTACAATCTTTCCAACAATATAGTTAACATAATCAGCATACCATGGTTCATTGTTATTGAGCTCGGTTTTTAATCTCATAAGATGCTCGTTGATGTGTCATTATGTGGTGTATATTTTATTGATTCAAGTCACGGAGCGGTACACTGAACACCAACCTAATCGAGACGAAAAAAGAAAGAATAGCAACTACATAAACAACCTTGATTCCTGACGTGAACGGACGCTTTCTTGGAACTAATTCATAGGCGCTTGAAATTCGTTATAGAACTAACACTATATAAACAAATATAACAAGTATTTTTCCGACTAAACCAAAAACAACACTTTAACGGGCAGTTTACCTGGTCAGTAGTAGTTTCGTGGTAAGTAGGGTGTCAAACACTTAAAGCGAGGTTAAATCTATTAATTTAATTAATATCTTGGTTACTGTTATCCCACTACTTTAATCCATTACACAACTATAATCTATACCAAAATGCTAGAAAATAAGATGGAATCTTAAAGAGAGAAAGTAGAGAAAGAAACTAGATTAGAGAAAGAATGGGAAAGTTACAAGTGAAGTGAAAATGTAACCAACACCCTTCACCAAGTGTGGTGAAGGGATATTTATACCCTAGCCTTCTAGCTAGGTACTTGGGCTTGGTTTAACTTGGGCTTTAAGCCCGAAAAATGGACAATATTAGATTACAATCCAAGCCCGTTGAACTCGACTAGCCTATTACAATACAAGACCTATTTTGACTTTCTAAGACCGATAATTCTTCACAAAAGTTCTCATATAAGCCCTTCAGTTGTGCATAGGTCATAGCTTATTCCTCTATCCTGAAACCTTTGTGCAACAAAATCTGCTTCATCTTTAGCAATCAGGCTACCCATTCTTTCAGCAAAGTTATCTTCATTGACCATCAGGACCCAAAAGATCCACAGTAAGATCCGTGAATGCATGAAACTTGGACGCCATTATGTTAGTCCAATCAGAATCTGTATAGTATTTTGCTGAATTCAGCACATCCTGTTGTCTTTTTCTCTCATCTCTTCTCTCTCTCTTTCCAACTCATCCTGCTCTTCTTCATATATTCTCCTAGCACCTTCTTTACCAACCTGTCTCCCTTTTTGCCTAAATGTTTTTCTCTGACTGGAGGGCTTCCTTCTAACAGAGAATTACCCTTGTTGGAAGGATTTTCCAACAAAGGACCCGTAGTAGCACCATAGGAACATCAGAACCCACCAGCAACACATCAGAAGGAATAGAGGAACTAGCAGAATATCAGCTTCATGAAAACCACCAGTAGGAACAAGCTAAAGCAGCACACATGTAGCAGCTGCCCTTAGTTAGCTTGATAAAAAGAGGATCACATCTCTGGTTCAACTCCTCTTACTTGTCAGAATCAGTCATCACAAACTCCTTTTCTGTTTTCTATCACCTTTAAGTTATCCTCCAACAATTTTTTACCTTCTTAACACCTACTTTCTCTTCCTACTACCCAACCCACGACCGTCCTTGAACACCAAGCATGTGTGCTTTAAGTCAGATACTTGAAGTATGTCACTTTCTCTTCATTCTGCACAAGAGTGGACACTATAGAAGACATAACTGTAATTTATAATCAGGTCCTCTAGTCGGACCGGGGTGGCTTAGGTCGTGTAGTTGCCCGTTCAAGTTGGTGAGCTTGTGAGTGGAGCCTAGTCAGGGTTGATGGTTATGAAAAGACAACCTCAGTAGCATGTGTGGTTTTCACTCAGGGCTTCTTCCACAATGTGAGAGCTGTCAGGATAGGAGGGCACATGTCAGATATAGTGCTTTTTGGTTATTAGGTGGTTTAGCAGGACACATGTTCACATGTCAATTCGATATAATATGACCCACAACAACAAGCTACACTTCGAGTCTAGGCGCTAATGTCATAGCGGTCTACAAGATGCAAGTGGGACCCTGCTCATTCACTGGAGCACTAGAAGTAGTAGTTGTTGGTCTAGGTGGTGTGGATTCATGATCATGAGAGTGATCAGGTTCAGTGATAATCCTCCTGGGGGAACAGTCTGAGGGTTAGATGGTGCATCTTCCCTGAACCATTCACCTGCATAGCAGCTATGAGTAGGGGGAAGCATTGGTAGCCAAAAGTGCATGTGGCCCCCTTGAAAATTAACCTCATGTAAACAAACAATTTTGCTTGTCAGTTTAAAAGCATGATATAGTTTGGTATTCGTAGGTTCAATTTCTAAAATCATTTGAAGAAACCTAGGAAACATCAAAAACTTTTTAGGATTGTTGATGTTGTTAACCTTCCCTTTGAAAATATAGCTTGACCAATTATACCCCCTACCCTTAGTCAAACAAATAAGAGCAATAGCCAATGGGCTTCCAAATTGATCCCAGCTACCTGATTTGGTACTAAGGCAATGCAAGATAGTGTGAACTAAGAACCTCATTGCGTGAGAATTTGTTTTTGTAGAAGGTCAGCTTGCCTTCAGTGGGGTATCCAAGATTTTCCATACCTAAGTATATGTCAGCTATGGGCAAGTCCTCAACACCACCATCATCATCTAATTGAAGTTGGCTCCTAACTAATGATTCAGTAATAGTATAGGGAGTCCTATCAATGGTGGCCATGTCTAGCTAGGAGGGCCTTCCCAAAGCTCTGGAGAAGAGGCGTAGACCAGACTATTTAACCAACGAGTCATAGATGATGGGGTCATGGGTAATAGCATACCTTATGTGCGAACCCCGTAAAAAGTCAAGAACTTGGTGATAATCGGCACTGCCTTTTGGTTTCTCCAAGAAACCCACCTTGTTGTGCTCATCACGATACTTAAGTGCGGCCATGATGTTGACGGATTACAAAGAATGTGGTTGAGAGTTAGTGCTGGTGTATGATTGCAAGAGTAAGTTACTACTGGTTGGTAGAGAAAATCGAGTTTTGCAAAGAGTGAGTGGAGTGAGTAAAAAGGGCTTTAAAATTGGGTTATGAACTAAAAATAACTTTAAAAAAGAGAGTAAATAGCAATGAACCCTTTAAATAGGTGACCCTTTGATGAATTAAATTGCCCAATTGTCTCAACTATAACTTTGAATTAAAGTAAAACTCAATTTAAGACACCCGCTCAAAAAAAAGTCAACCCTAAAGAAAACTAAACAAGATCAGTATGATTGTTTACCAGTAGAAACAAGTAAAGCTACCAATAGTAAACTCTGCAACTACAGCAAAGACACTAACCAACCAAAATGAGTACTTTATCATCAGTATAAGGCCTCATTCTCCATGCAAATGTACACTCATGAATCATTCATCTGCAAAAAGGTAGACCAAAACACATCAAAACATATCAATGAAAAGGACAAATTAACTACCATAATCAATAAAACTATCAGTAGAAAAAAAATGACAAACTACCATAAAAAAAAAAAAAAAAAAAGAAGAAAAATATAATTGAAAACAAAGTGAAACATAAATGAAAAACCTACTACTTAGAAAATTTTACAAAAGCAGTCCTCCCCTTGGACTCAAATCCTCCCCTTAACCATGGCAGTCTAGGGAATTAAGCATCCCAATGTAACCACAAGATGAATAAACCTAGTCCATCAATGCCTTGGTTAAGCAAATCAGCCACATTCTCAACTGTGTGAATCTTAAGCACCTGAATAAGATTTTTCTCATTTGCATCTTCTACTAAAATGGTACCTTAATTTTCCTATGTGCTTTGTCTTTTGGGAAAAAACTTGGATTATTAACAATGCAAATGGTAAACTTTGATTATCAATAAAATTTTTGGTGTTCATAAAGTGATACCCATAATCAAGCATTTTGATTTTTTGAATCCAGGTGCCTGACCACACAGTTAGCAGCAACAACATATTCTGCTTCAGTAGAAGAAGTAGCCCACAATGGTTTGCTTTTTGCACTACCATGAAATCAACCTTCTACCAGGAATTACATCCACCAGTTGTTGATTTTTTATCACCATGAGAACCAGCATAGTCACTATCACTATATGCTTCCAACACAAAGGGAGAATCTCTTGGGTACCATAGACCTAGTTTTGGTTGGCCTTTAAGATACTTAAAGATCTTCTTGACTGTATTCAAATGAATCAAAGGTTGTAGCCTGGTTGTCTAGGAACAAGCACTCACTACAAACTGAATAGTCAGGCCCTTGAAGCTGTCAAAAACCTGAGGGAACCATCACTGGATCTGTATAAGTGAACATTAACAGCATCATCAGGTCATCCCTTGGATTTTGGCTTTAAAGCATCAGGGTGTTTGTTGCAGGTCCTCACACTCTCCATATCAAATTTCTTAAGCATGTCCTGGACATACTTGTCTTGGCTGATAAAGATCCCATCAGGCTTTTGCGTCACTTGTAAGCCTAAGAAAAATGTTAACTCACCCATAGCACTCATCTCAAATTCTCCTTTCATCAAGACCTCAAACTCATCATACTAGGCCTTGTTTGTAGAAAAAAAAATAATGTCATCCACATAGACCTGAACTAGTATGATATCCTGGGAATTCTTCTTAATAAAAAGAGTTTTGTCTATTGTACCTCTTTTGAAATATGCTTTAACAGAAAAGTAGACAATCTTGCATACCAGGCCCTTGGTGCTTGATGAAGACCATACAAAGCTTTCACAACTCTGTAAACATGCTTAGGGAAGCCACAAGATGAGCTTTATAGGTGTGTACAGCTCCATCCATGTCGGTCTTCTTTTTGAAGAGCCACTTGCTACCAACGGTTTTGCCGTTAGGAGGAAGATCAACTAAGTCCCAAACTTCGTTGTCTTTCATGGATTGCATTTCCACATTCATAGCATTCAGCCATTTATCAGACTCAGGGTCCAACAATGCAGCTTTATAGTTAGCGGGTTCACCAAGATCCCCTAACTCATGCTCCTCAGCATCGATCTATAAGCACATACGATCTAGGGCATGTCGTGTCTAAGTGGACCTACGAATGGGAATGATATCACTTTGAGGTTTATCTATTTCTAGATCATCCTCTTCATGATTTAAGCTAGTGTCTATAGAAGGATGCGTATCTTCTTCTTGAATAATTTCAAGATCTTCTAAACTCCCACTTGCTTCTTGAGTTATAAGACTATTCTCTAGGAATTCAGCATTCCGAGCAACAAGTACTTTGTTCTCGGGTGGGTAGTAGAAAGAATAACCCATTGTTTCCTTTGGGTATCCTACAAAGATACACTTAATAGATCTGGGTTCTAATTTGTCAGGCTTGGTAAGAGTATCTCGCTTAACAAGTGCCTTACAACCCCAGACTTTTAAGTAAGACAGCTTAGGGGCTTGCCCATGCCATACTTCGTATGGTGTCTTTTCAACCTTCTTAGTTGGAACCATATTGAGAATGCGTGCAGCAGTCTCAAGGGCATAATCCCAAAAGGACTTTGGAAGAGTTGTTTGACTCATCATGGAGCGAACCATATCTAGTAGGGTTCTATTTCTCCTCTCCGACACACCATTATGTTGTGGCGTATAAGGAGGAGTACGATGGGCGATTATCCCATGCTCCTTTAGATAATCCAAAAACTCTTGACTCATATACTCGCCCCCACGATCAGAACGTAGCGATTTTATGGTCTTTCCGAGTTGATTTTCTACTTCCTTTTGAAACACTTTGAAAGTTTCAAACACTTCATGTTTATGCTTTAACAAGTAAACATAACCATAACGACTGAAGTCGTCAGTGAAAGTGACGAAGTAGCTAGCTCCTTGCCTTGACACGGTTCTAAATGGGCCACATAAATTGGTGTGTATTAGTCCAAGTAGATATTTAGCCCTTTCCACTTGATGTGTGTAAGGTTTTCGTGCCATCTTTCCAGACATGCATGAAACCACGATGTTACCCACAAAGATTATAGCCTAAAACACACAATCCCGAGGTCAGGAGGATAAAAGAAATAGAGAGCCATATTATTAAGAGAAAAAAGTAGAGAGGGAAAGATGTGTGTGTTCTAGAGAGAAAAGAATAAAACACGTACCAAAGCACACAACCTTAATTTTATAAAAATGATTATCCTTACCCATCCTTGGAAGTAAGGAGAGGATATATAACAATGCAAACTTGACGTTTCTAGACCTTATTTGACACGGCTATAATAAACCAATGTAATTCTGTATAAGTTGACATATTTTAAGGCTAACAACGTACTTTTCAAAAGACTTAATGTCAGTTGAATTAAGAAGTCCATCATGTTGCAACTTCTTAATACATTTCTTGCTAATGTGTCCAAGACGACAGTGTCACAAGAGAGTAGAGTCCAAGTTTAACATGGCTCTTTTATTGCTAATAGCATACATAGAACTATAGTTTGCATTAGAATTAAACAAATCAATTTCATAGATATCATCCCTTGGAACGGCACTAAAATAAACCACATTATTCCTAGAAACTAAAATTGTATTTCCATCAAAACGGTTAATAAAACCATCGTCATACAAATGAGAAACTGAAATAACTCCTCTAGTTATAGAAGGAGCATAATGACAATTGAGCAAAATTGCAACTAATCCACTAGGGAAACACAAATCATAAGATCTAATAGCTTCGACGGCAGCACATTAACCATTGCCAATGTACAGACTCAAAGCTCCTGGATTCAGCTTCCTACTTCCCCTGAGTCCTTGAGTAGTATTACAGATGTGAGTTCCATAACTCGTGTCATATACCCAAGATTTACCAGGAAAAGAAAAGAGTTCTATAGTAAAGATACCTTAAGTACTAGCTCCCTGAGATAGCTTCATGTTCTTTAGCAACTCAGATAGATATTGGGGACAGTTTCGCTTCTAATGGCCTGTATCACCGCATTGGTGACAGACTGAGTCCTTAGCAGGATTTTCCTTCTTAGGTGGAGGGGGAATCTTAGGTTTAGGAGCATAAGCAAGCTTAGACTTCCCATTCCCTTGATTGTTTCCCCTAATAGCCAATTACGGTTTCATGTTTTTGTTTTTCTTCTTGACCTTTCCTGCTCTAATTGCATGAAGTGCGGGTGCATCTTTCTTTGGCAAAGTTTGCTCATGTAGCTTAAGCATGGCATGCAACTCATTTACCAACATTCCCCCATTGCCAGCATTATTATAGTTTTGCACAAAGCTATCATATTTCTTTCGCAGAGAGACCAAGATGAGACTCACTGCTAGGTTTAGTGACACGGGATGACCCAGACGCTCCAAATTGTCTATATAGCTCTTCATCTTTAGAACATATGAGCTTACAGACTGTCCTTCCTGCTTGCACGCGTGAAACTCTCTCACGGTTTGAAGAAGTTCCTGCTCTGCTTGTTGAGAAAACAAAGTTTTTAACTCCTGTAGCACGTCATATGCACCAAGGTTTTCCAGATTTTGTTGGATATCTGGTTCCATAGTCATAAGCATGAGAACATGAACCATGCAGCATAAGCTGCAAGAGCTTCGGGAGGAACTTGTTGTCCAGCAAAAGCTGGAATAGGAGCAGCAGGGATTGGATGCTCTAGATAGTTTAACTTATCTTCGGCTGATAGCACAATACGAAGTTGTTGGTACCAGTCGATAAATTTAGGTCCAGTTAATTTATGTTTCTCAAAGAAACCCCTGAAAACCAAATTGTTTACGACTGTGGTAGTCATCTACAATAAAAAAAAGTTCAAATAATTAGTGTTTTTGATAATTAAATTCTTTAAAGAATTGACTACCCAATTAATTACTAATAAGAATAAGATCCAACTTGACCTACCACTTATTACAGAAGGTCTGACCAACGTGTAAACAAGTAGGGCAAGAGGTAAGCGGCGTACATTAATTGCATTGTTAATGTAACTCTTAGTTCTAACTAGTGAACACATAACTTTATAGTAAATCTAATAGTAATATCAAAGTACATGTTTTTGTCTCATCTTAGATGCCTCGGGTCCGAGGTATGACCAGGTAACTTGATTTAAGTCTACCAAAAAAGAACATGCAAAAATTGACATAGATCTAACCTATGAAAACATTTGCCATGGGTTGGAAAGGCCCTGAGGTCTGACCAGATAGGTCAATCCAAGTGCACGTGTTCTTAGTTTGGTTGGCATAGACTTAAAATTTCACATAGGAGTATACACATAAGTTTTTATAAAATATGTGACAAAATCGTGTACAAAGAAGCATGCAAAACATCTTTGTAACACAAGTTAAGAAAACGTTTTGTTAACTTTTAATCTTGATATCATTCTATTAAAAGTTCTCGGTAGCTCCATTGAACGCATAAAGAAGCGGAGAAGCGAGTCAGCACGAAGCATATTAAAAACCTGACTTCTTTAGGGAAACAAAATGACCAGCCTTATACCTCTCTTATAGTTTGTTCACAATGGGTGAGCCGATTTGCCAATTGACTAACGATGTATTTAGATTGTTAATAAAAACCGTTTGTTAACTTAGTTTTTATATGTGCTAATATCGCGGGAACTATTACAAATTTGAATCACCACCCTATATGATGTACTCCTGCATGTGTTTTGAAGACACTAGTTCTTCAATATTTTTCCTCATATGCCAAAGCAAGAAGTGGCGTGTGACAATATAAAGATCAATTTAACCTAGCGGTGGGGTGGCAATTTCAGACCCTACACAAACCCTACCTAAACCAACATGATAATTAACAGTTGGTTGGTCTAATAGATTTTCGTAGGTTTGGGTCAACCTATCATATGTAAATCTTTAGATATACTTAAACCCCGTTTAATTAAACAGGTTAGGTTCGGGTTGGGAATAAATTAAGCGGGTCGACCCGCCAACCCGTTTAAGATTTTTTTTCTAAAATTAAAAATTATTTATATTTTATTATATGTGTTAAATGGGTTAAACGGGTCGACCCGCAAACCCGTTTAACCTGTTTAACCCGTGTAATGTGCCAACTTTTGTATATAAAATGGGTTAAATGGGTCAACCCGAAACCCGTTTAACCTATTCAACTCGTGTAACCTATTTAACCTGCCAACCCAAGTATATATACGGGTTAAATAGGTCAGGTTCGGGTTATGTGTAAACAGGTTAGGGTTGACATAGCTGACCCGATTATTTAAATGGGTCAGGTTTGGGTTGGGGTTTTCTGACCCGCCAACCTGTCAACCCGAACCCGCCAACCTGAACCCGACCCGAATTGCCACCCCTAATTTAACCCTAGAAGTCCATTAAAGCCATGGTCAATTAAGCCATGGTACAATAGTGATTCATCATATGATAGAAGCATACAAACATCGTTTAATGTCTGTATTTATTTGTCCAAAAACAAGCTTTACAAATAACACATAGCAGGTCACAAGGAGTATATAATTATGTGTGTAATTTAACAGAAAAATTTAAACCAAGTTTCTCTTTAAGTATTAGTCTGTTTAGAGTTTTAAAAAATATATTTCATATAGTCTTAAGTCATAAGGAGTGTAAACAAATAAGCATATAAACAGACAGAAAAAGGAGATGAGGTGAAGACAGACTCTATTTAGAAAGCAGTAAATCACATAATGCCTTGAGGTCTCATAAGAGTCTTCCCCAAACGAAGAACCAAAAGATGCTCACTAGGTTTCCTACTAAAGTACCTAGATCGCCACATCCATCATATTACAGGATTGTGTGAGTCTTAAGGCCAGGATAATGAAAAGAAAAGAAAACTTAAAACTTAATTAACTTTTAATTTTTAAATCTATTCTTATTCAATCTATATTAACTAGTAATAAAGCAAGATTCAAGGTTTTTATTTATTCTTTATGGCAAGAATTGCATATTCTTGACATAATTTTCGGTCAAAACAATAAATAAAAGTTTTCTCATGTAGATCTAGCGTGTTTTATAAGTGTGTAACCCATAACACCAAACGAGGTTGACTCTTGACGCCAGTGTTAGGATTTACAACTAGTAAACCATTTACTACGAGTACGTAGCGGATGGATCTAGTTTGTTGGGATTCTAAATTTGATGAGACAAAATAAATAAAAGAATGAAACAAAGGGATTAGAATCGTCATTAAAGAATTCTTCAAGCTGGTGGAGAATTATGAAGATTTGGTCAAAGATGTTAAAGATAATGATTAAGAAACATATTAATGTGAGTTAATGTGATTTAAATAGTTTCTTTATCTATTGATTAGCTTCCTTTGTAAGCCTTAATATCCCTCTATATAAAGGGTATTAGGTGTGTAGGTTTAAGGTATCCAGAAAAGTGTGTATACACAAAGTGTAAAAGATTTATACATCATTGTAAGTTGGTGTAGCAACAAGGAACATCAAGTGTTATACCAAGATCTCATGTTATAGTTCATTGATGAAACCGTCTTATTCTGATCAAAAAAAATTGGGGTTGTGTGACTGTTTATGGTAAAACCAAGCTTAAATACCAATGAATCTATGTACTTTGAATATTCCGTCCGCCTATGTTATAAATTCATCCTAGATTAAAAGGTCTAAACACCCTAAGCTCCAACATCTAAGGAGTATTCAAACACCACAATTGGTATCATAGCCACGAGGCTCTCCAATCTAGGATGTTATCAAAGGTGTATTGAAGCTCGTGTTCATGATGGAAAGACGGGTCGTGCTCCTGTTATAAGATATATCAATCTGAGTAAATTATGGGTATTGCGACACTTTTAAAGTGCTGTCTTTATACTTTAAAAAGGGGAGACGATTATGATTATTATCAAGATGGTGAAAACTAGGGTTTTTCATTAAACCCTAATATGGTCAAAAATTTTGGGTCCGATGGATGTTACAGCAGCAGGTTGTAATTGTTCGAGATTAATTTGGAAATAATTAGGCCTTTTCTGTAGCCCCAGAGTTCCATCAAGTTAATATTTCTTTGTTACAGTTACATACAGCTAGACTTCAAGTTAATACGGCTCATTTACACTTAATACTGCTCGAATGAAACTGCTTGGTTTCCACTGCTAGTTAGCAGTTTCCACTGCTAGTTAGCAGTTTCCACTGCTAGTTAGCAGTTTCCACTGCTAGTTGTTTACAATATTGGACAAAGAAGAAAATTGGATCTCGAATAGAACTGAATTTTATTCAGTTTATTATTATTGATTTTATGGCTCGTTTTTGGAGAATTATTTGAAGATGTGATTACGAAGACAGTTAATTATCACTTATTTGATGTTGTAGTTGAGTTTCACAGATGCGTGTTCTTATCATATCTTAAAGTCGTGTTTATAGCAGGACATTGACTTTAAAGATAACTTGTTCGTGCTTACAATGGTGTGACGAAGACTTGTCAAAATCTAGCAAAGGTGTGTGATTTTTCTTATGGTGCTCAATGCTCACATTTGCTATCACTTAGTATGTGTCTCATAGAAGATGAGGTTTTTGTCAAGAGGTTGCGGTCTACTTATATTTCACAGATTTATTTATAAGTTCGACGTCACGTGGATAGTGCAAGACATAAGACACAAGTTTGGGAGATTCTACTTCTTCATCAAATTCGTTATACTCAGTTTTCTTCATCAGTGATCACTACATAGAGCCTACAGAGTTCGAGATTCAAGAGATGGTAAACATATTGGTTTCAGGGGAAGCTTATTGATTAAATGTTTAACCATCTACATGCACCACTTGAGGGGAAGTGTTTACAAGTTGCATATCTACAAGAAGACCCCTATTAGATGATTACAAAAAGGGGAAGAAGACTACAGAGATATGATTTGCAGCTTATTATGTGTGGTGACATGTTCAAGAAGATCTTAAGTCAAGGGGAAGCTTTGAAGATTGTTTCATTCATGAAGATTGTTTTGTAATATCAAATAGGGGAAGATTGTTGGGATCTCAGATTTGATGATTACAAAACTACATAAGCTTAAATGAAGACGAATGAAACAACAAGGGATTAATATGACACTTTGGTATTCTACATATGGAAGAATTAAAAGCTGAAAGATTTCCATGAAGATAAGCATTGAAAAGTCAAAGAATATCAAAGATAAAGGAAGGTTTTAATTAGTTTTAATTAGCTTCCTAATATAATTAATTAGCTTCCTTTGTAAGCCTTAATATCCCTCTATATAAAGGGTATTAGGTGAATAGTTTTAGGCATCCATCATAGTTAGAACTCTCCAATGAGAGTCTAATAGAAGAACACACGTGTGTGTATATTAGTTAGCATAGTAATAGATGAATGATCAACATCTATATGTATTAGTTAGTTTATGAATAAAAACCTTGTTCATAACATTGATTATGTTCTTTATTATTCCGTTACATGTTATCTAATCATTGTTATTAACATCCTAGATGAGCAAATCGATTCTCAACAAGCTATGTATACATTGTTATATTTAATATACAAAACAAAGTGTAGTATTTATGTGTGTTATGTTAAATGATTAATTGTTATACTTTGCATCTCAATATTGTTAATCAATCTTTGATATGATTATTGCATTTGTAGTTGAGCTTCTTTGTTTTTAGCAGAAGTGGTCATCGTTGTTAATTTTTTTAGTGTTCATTTTTATGCGTCAATTGATCTTATAGAAGATCTTTGCACTATGTTGAGAAATTGTTTTTTGCATTTGCATATATATATAGTTCACTATCCGTTTACAAGGTTATTTCCTAACAGTTTTGTAAATTCTATAAGTTTTGTTAACCCACTTTGGAATGAGAGCTAAGCAACGTTGTCAATTATTTTGAATAATTTTCGTATGGCTACGATTTTCGTACTACTTTTTAACAGGATAAAAATGCTGTCAAAACTATATATTCTACTCTCCATTTTATCACAGTCTAATACAAAGTCTCTAGATTCATGTCATCCCATTATCTTGTTTATATAACATAGGGTTGTCTATGACAGATAAAATCACTTAACACATTGTATTGTAAATAATAAGGAAATGTGCTTTGAACTTGTTTGTGCTTTGCATTAAATCTAGTTCACAAGCACAACTAACAAATGCTTGATGGATTATAAATGGGGGAAACATAGAATTTCTTGTAATTCTTAAATTTGAAGATTAACTTCTCTTGGTAAGAAAACCTTTCATTTTATGATAGTTTTATCTTTGAATATAAATTTTCACCATTTAACACTTAACTTGATATAATGAAAAATATTCTCTATAGTCAAAAGCTTGAAATATTATATAACATGTGTAGTTTCAAATAAGTGATTCAGTAATGCTTAAAATTGTCTAAAGATAATTTTGTGTACTCTTTAGAGTTAAAAATCTAAGAATATTGCGCCACAATAATTAATAAGTTTTTCTCAATGTAAAATCTGCATAAATACAAAGAAACAGAGTAAATCATATCATTTGAAATGATCTCACACTAAGAAATAGTTTAGGCTTAATGGAAAACAAATTTGGAAAATCTTTTGTTTCTTTTAAAATGAGTTGTTTGTGAGGGTTCAAGAAATGTAAGATTATATATCGATTCAAGTATTCAAATTATGCTATGATATCATTTTCTTTTTTAAATCTAATTGCCGAGATTTTTGAGTTTAGATTAAAATCAGATTCATTATTTGTCTAGCTTCACTATATATCAAAAACATAAAAAAAGATATTATCTCGAATCTACATACTCAATCACATACAGGTTGATATGAAATTAATGTCATCCCTTTACAAGACAAAAAAGGATTATCTGACAATCGGTTCATAAACTTACACTTTGTTATAATGTGTTAATATTATAGTCTACATGTCCAATAGGTGTGTTCTTATTATTAATAATAATATGTTTAAAATGCATGTCAAAGTAGGACTAATGACTTAGATGTTTCGTCCGAGATATTCAAGTAATTTACCATGCAATGCATTTGGTAAAGTTGTCATTTCCAAAAAACCAAACACGAGCACATGCACAATATATGTAATTTACTCATATAATTCAAAAGCACGAATCAATACTTAAATCCACTTTTTGTTATAACCTTTTCTCTCTATACCAAATAAGCATAACATTATTTTTAACTAAGTATTTAAAATGAGAACAATTCAATTATCTAAGATTAGGATTAGGAATTATGGAACATATTCTATAAACCATTATTTTGCTTTCTTTCTGTAAGTGATCGTAAGTGGACTTCGAATATAAAGATGATTTTTATTCAAACAATAATTAATCTCATTATTCTATCCAATTAAAAATTTTCAAAATATGAACATGGAGTCGAGATTAGAATTTATCTAGATAACAGAATTATCAATAAAACGACCATAGATATTTTCTGAGTCTACATGTTTAACTATTTTTAGTTATTACATGAAATTATGAAATCGATCATAAGATGAAAAGAATAATCATCGAATTGCAATTCACACTTGTATTGACGATGTTTTGTTACGTCTAAATGTTCATAATGCTTGTGTTATTAGAAATGGTCAAAAATATGCTAAAAAGATAACACACTCCTAGTAGGATTGACATCGTTGAAATTCCATCAGGAAATTCACGACAACTTCCACGTTACGCTTAAAACTTGGACGTCGAATCTGAAAGTTCAAACCAAGAGCCCTTATAACATATATAACCTTCTCCCATTACTAAAAAGTTAACACCATCGCCTAAATAACAAAAAATCGTGTTCTGGCTATTTTCAGACAACTCTGCGATCTACGGATCCTCCATAGGGAGATCCGTCTTTGATTTAGGTAGATCCATCCGTGGTCATCAAATTTGAATATATTCCTTTTTTCATTTTGCACTTGTCTAAGGTCTAACAAACATATAACTAACCTTTAGAACATCATAATTTCTATAATTGAATATTTACAATATCTATTGATGCAAATAACCTTAATAATATTATTTTAAAAAAGACATGCAAAGGTGCATTCTTAGAATGCTTTAATGTAGCATACTCCACATTGTCACACTTAAGTATACTCCTAAGATCTAGAAGACTCAATCATGTTTTAACTCACAAAATCTTGCTTGCTCTCTCATTAAACCCTAGAATTATAAACACATTGATTAGAATTTTGAGAACCGGAATTGAAACATATTAGTTGAGTCATATTAGGCCAAGTATTAGTGGTCAATGCAAATTTCATCTTTGCTACACTCCATTAGGCAAATGCGGGAATTCTATTTTATTCTAAAATGAGAATGACTACTGGAGAATCTATTGCACTAGAAATTCAATTTAACCTAACAGTTGAATTGCTTCCGGGAAGGAAGTTGGGTTCGTGGTATAACCTATAAAAATGGTCGTGTTTAGCCTCAATTGAGCACCACTAGTGATAGTCTCATATTCATTCTCTAACTTGATTAAATGGCTCTTTCTAAATATGCCTAATGTTAGTTTACATTAATGAACTTTGTATTTCATTAGGATTGCTTATTAGTCAAGTAATAATTAGGATTCTCTTTAGTCAATCTAGACTATTGCACCTCGCATATGTACTGTTGTGATTTCAAAATGTTAACTTGTTCTCGTGAAATATGATTATATTATCTTTATGCTATTTTGATACTCAATGATTACTTGCTTAATTGTTGAATGCATAATTATTTAGACGGTTTTGTTTTTGGTTAGCAATCCCGGTTTAATATCTATAAGTTTATATTTATGATACGTGTTATTAAATGCTAAATGCTAACATATTTTGTATGATATATATGTATGTGACTTAATTATTGTTTTATGTGAGCTTTTATATGATCTACGTGTCTTTCTTGTGTACCCACACTATATCAGTATGTTTGTATATCTAGATAAATATATAGACGTCACATAGTCTTATACATCAATATATTTGATTGTTATGATAAATAAACTTAAGTGACTTAGTGTCTTTTGAGTTTAGGGTATTGTCTCGTGTCACTAAAATTTATCGAGTACGCATGCATAATCGTCTTAATCCTTAAGGTTTTTAATTTAGGTCACTTTGATCATTATCTTATTTATTTACTTGATTTCTTTACGAAATACATTTTCTGTCCCTCGTCGTAAATGGTTAAATACTCAAAACTCCCCATAGTAACTCGTTCCTACTCCTTTGTTATTATATCAACCGTCTCATATCTTTAGGGATCCGCTCCTTAAACATAAACGGTTATATCACTCATTTTTCATACCTAACTAATTACACAAAAACCTAAATCACACCTCTACCACTATATAGATGGCTAATATCTTTTCTCCACCATTTTTGCTACCATCTTTAAGATAACCTCATACCTCATCATGTGATTCTTCTATGAACATTAGCAATGCTTGAGAAGAGCTACGTAACTTCACGGTTGAAGATCGTCGTATGCTAACCATCATCCCTTTTGACATTGGCAAGCTCATCGGTTCCGTCATCTTTTGTTTTCTTCTTTATTTATTTTTATTATTCGACACGTTATGTCTGGAGGAGCACGAATTAAGTGGGAGGGAAAACACACTCATTCATATATAGTCTTTCACCAAATATTCTTAAGAACTCACAAATGTGATTCTTATTCCCTAGAAACCGATTCAAACAAACTTTTACCCTACGGACTCATTTCGTTTTCCATCACACATGTACACCTCGTTTACACAAACCAAATTGGTGACCAGGATCGTAACTTGGCTTTTACCCTAACTTTACTATTAGGACTAATACCTCCTCAAACAAGAGCACTCATTTCTTTTTCCATAAGAACACTTATTTCTTTTTCCACAACACAAGTACACCTCATTCACACAAACTGATTTGGTTCTTGTCTCCTATCCTAAGACATTAGTACACCACATTCAGATATTCTTAAGAATTCACAAATGTGATTCTTATCCATTAGAAACCAACTCACAAGAACACTCAACTTTTATTCTAACACATAAGTACACAACGTTCACATAAACCACAATTGGTTCTAATCACTTACCCTAACTTCACTATTAGGATCAATACCTCCTCAAGACAAGAACACTTCACTCTTTTGAATATCCTCATTACTAGAACCTTTAACCCTTAAGTCAACTTTACAAGAACGTCGTCTACCACACACTCAAACCTTACAACTACAATCTACTCTTGATGGAAATAGATAATTTGTGAACCATCAATACTTTAACACAAAACCTTGCAAGTGTACTTCACTCTTGATTATGAAAGAACCTTTGACCCATATGTCGATCATATATAAACCCTATCACTAAACATCACTCTTAATAGTGATGACTACTTTCACATACCCAAACCTCACAAGGAACACTTCAACCATACCCTCAAACCTAACAACTATACTTTACTCTTGATAGTAATAGTTAGTTCAACAACCTTCAATCCTCACAAACATCATACTTAAAATATATCCCTACACAATCTTGACATCAAGAACATTTCACCAACTTGATCACCTTCACCACTAAATATTGGTCCTCACTTTCAAACTCTCATACCAAAGAAATTATCTCCTCAAGAACACTCCATACTTGCTCAACAACCATTACAAGTGATCCTTTCATTTTCTTTCCCCAATTGAGTCTTTTAGTTTATTTCCACTTACTAGCAAGTGAAGAACATAAAGAAGATATTCAATCTTCAAGTGTTATTGAGCCACCACATTGTTGTGTATTTTATTTTTCTTTCACTATGAAAGAACTACCACCTCGTCTCACACATCCACCTTTGTTCGCCAACATTGACAACCAACAATGCACTTGTTACACTAAGATCACATGCAACCCAATCACTCTTGTCATCGTTAGTGCAAACGATATATTATTCTAAATCGTCTTTGTCAACCTTAGCTCAACACCTTCCCTCTTCATTCTCGCTCATCCTTCCCTACTTTCCATTTATGGAATCATTTTTATTTACTTCTAGGTGCACATCATTTTTCACTATATTTATTCATGTCGTAATTTTTATTTTACTATTATTATTATTATTATTCTAAGAACATACTTAGAATATGTCTTCTTAACAAATCAAACACACTACGTATTCAAATCATGTCTTTCCATATCACCCTTATCATCAACATTTAGTTCGACCCAAAGTCTTACAATAATGTTTTTCCAAGAACCCCACACATGAAAAGCATACATAATGCTTAACAAATAAACTTTGAGGATTTAGGAATCTCTCAATACAACCCTTGACGAAAGTCTATCCGAACTCAAATCATCATCTTTGGTAGATAATGATTTCTTAAGGAACATATCGTTCTAAAAACAATAGTCCTCCTTATCTGAATGACATCTTGGACGAAGTCGTTCTCGTAACAATGGTGTGTCAACCTATAAATGAATTTTGTTCTCATTTATTAAAGTTGGTGTGATTGGTTGGATAAATTTGGTGTCAATTGAGTCTTAGTCATTGAGAATATGTCTTGGTTCTTTTTATTTAGGTTGTTATTATTTAAAAAAAATTAGAATTGTATGTGTCTAATATTAAACATTTCTTAAAAGTGTCATAATTTAGAGTACTCATACCTAAGACATGCATATCATATTCCCTAATAGTATATTACTATATGTATTTTTGCTATCATGATATTTTTTTATGATTTATGTTACTATATGCTACTTTCTCCTAAACATTATCTTAAACCTTAGGATCAAAATACTATTCTTATATATCTATTTTTTTGTTTTGTTACTTACATAACTATCATTGTTATTATGTATATGTGTATTTGTCTACTAACTTTGTTTTGTAGTACACTTCCCTAACTCAATTCCTTGGTGTCCCAAACAAGGGGGAGCTACCGACAAGCACTTAAAGAGTGCATATTGTATACATTTAGTTGCACATACTCGTCTAACGAAGTATTTAGTTTCACACTAACATTTTTATAGGCTTTTGATAATACCTTGATGCCTCGAATAAGGGGGAGCATTCGTCAAGAAGATGCATACATGTATTTATCATATATTTCTCCTATTTCTTCATGATATATATATTATGTTGCACAAAACTAACCCTTGATGTAGGTTAAGTCTTTGTAAGAAATTTGATTCATGGATTCATTAGCAACCAAGGTCAATAATCATAGTAGTGCAAGGAGCTAGAGGGAGCTCGAGGGCATCAATGTAGGTAGCTCAAAGTTGCTTAGAAGATGAAGATTGAAGTATAACTTCACTAGGGATGATGCAAGCTCGCCTTTCTGGGGAGAAACAAAGTACCGGAGAAGGATCAATAGATTGGAACATATAAATTTTTGTTTCGACAAAAGGGGGAGAAAGAAGTGTAAACGAGTATCTTTTAAATTTTACTATGTTACAAGTTTACATATTTGTCATCATTAAAAAGGGAGAGATTGTTAGTGCAAATATTATGATATTTAAACTAAACAAGTCCTTTGGTCTTAATAATGACAAACAAGTAACTTGTAATACATAACATAAAACGAGCAAGTTACGCGTGATCACAACTCATGAACGCATACATTCATCAACACCTCTCGACATCTCGAGTCTATTCATGCTTCAACAAAAGGTATGAATATGTTTGTTAAGTTGCATTATGATCAACCTATTTAACAAACTATGTAATTAATCATATTAGACAATAGGATAAAATTAATCACTAACTTAACTAGACAAGATCTTCCATATTAGGAAACAATCTTGGAAGATCAAAACATGTCTAGCCATATTAGATAATAGGACAAAATAATTAGGGAATAAAGACAAAACTAATTATTCTTGTTTAACCATTTTTGGAAACAAATCTTACAAGATATTTTCCTTCTAGAACAATATCAAATTAGATTTTATAAGTACATTAAGGATCTAAGCAAAAGATTTAAAAAGATTTGAAAAGATTTTGAAAAGATTTGAAAATCAACCCTGTCCATATTTTTGGAAAGTTGCGGATCACGGATCCACCTAAATAGGCATACGGATCCACCATACCTGGATCCGTAGCACCTTGACGGCCAAGTTTTGGGTTTTCTATAAATACCACCCATTTGCTTAGTTTTTCACCCAAGCTTTTCACAACCTTTCTTCCACATTATTACACACATTTAGGATCATTATAAACAAGTTTTTATAATGTAAAAACACAATTAATCATATCATCAAAACCCCAATAACCCTTGATCATAATGCTTCTAACTTTCATTTGTTGCAAGCGTGATTCTACATGATCTTCCATTTAAGCAAGCTTAGAAATCTTGCCATCATCATCCACCACATACCTACATATATGAAGATCTATCACAACAAGCCAAGAGACTTGTCATCTTCATCAACAACATCATGCTTAGTGATCTTGATGTTTTAGATTAGGCTTTTACATCAAATTGACATTTATATCTTGGATCACCATTATACACACTTATGTATCATTCATTATACAACAAACTAGATGTTAGGTTGATGACATCAAATAACGTCTATTTTATAGCATCATTTATCTCATGTTATTAACCCATTTTGTATAATTATTGCAAAGAATTGTTACTTAATCGTTTATATTTGAGAATTGCAGTAATTACGGAGTACTTGGTGAATATTAGCAAAAGGCGCGCATTCTGGAGCTTAAACAAAGATATTTTGAAGATTACTATTCTGACAACCAATACACCGTATCCATCAAGGAATACACAGCGTATCCAGTGATGAACAATACAATGTATTGGAAATATAGTATGTGAATATTATGGAAGATATCAAACGTGGTCCCTACTCAAAGAAACCCTAATACGCTGTATCTAATACCATGGATACGCCGTATCGATACCGACTCCAGACCCAATAAATACAAAACTCAAAAACGAGTTTTAAGTGTGCTAAATCATATTCTCGATACCTAAACCACAAAAGTCAATTTTTAGAGGAGAAAAAGAGCAGAAGAGGTCTTGCAACACATTCTAATCCATAGAAGACAACGTGTAATTTCTTATACTTTTGTAATCGTTCAGATTTTTGGTATCATTCGTTAACTCGGTTAGTTTACCTTGGCTAAGACATTACTCTTGTATTAATTATGATGTTTGAAGGCTAATACCTTTGGGTATTAGCCATTATTATAAAGATCTGAATGTTTGGTTTTGTTTATATCTCGATTTCTTAATTTATCGTTGTATGCTTGTTTATGTTTATTAATATACTTGTTTACGTGCTTTTGTATGCGACCTATCATTCAACCGGATCTAGTGATACAGACCAAGTAATCTAGATGCCGGGATAGCTTTCCATATAGTGATTTATACATCTTGAATCATAGGATCACAAATATTGTCCTTCTAAAATCATGCTAAGGATACGCTTCTGCCTTAACTAGTTAACGGAAATTGCCTTTGGTTTATTGAACATGTTGACTATTAGGTGAATCTAGATAATTCAACAAATAATGTTCTGATTCCATTGGATAGTTGTACAAATGGACTACTAGAGTATAAATTGCCATTAAACAGCAAGTGGGTAAAGTCTCTATGTGCTAGGGTTTAACAAGATCACCATTGCCTTAATCCCTAAGATAGATTATAATCAGCAAATAAGGAAGCTTTATGCGGATGCTTTAATTGTGATAGAATTAATGTGTCTAGGTCTTAGGATGAAGTCCCGCCTAAGTCTAAGAATGATATGCCTCTTCGAGATAATTAATCATTGCACCAAATAAACAAACCAACTTCTAATCAGATTAATGATGGCTAATACAGTTTTCTATCATAAGGCTCGGCCGCTCTTTTATCTTCTGTTAATTTTTGCTCGCGTGGGTTAAAGTGTCTTGAATTGATTGTAGTCACCAACCAAACCCGTGCTAGTCTCTTAGGCTGAAAACCCCCTTTTACCTGTTAGAATTAGGATTAGAACTAACATAGGATTAGCATAGGTTTGACTTAGATTAGAATTAACTTAGATTAGATAACCAAAATATTAATAAATTGAGAAATTTAACCTCGCTTCATGTGTTCGACACCCTACTTACTACGAATCTACCACCGACCGGGTACACTGCCCGTTAAAGTATTATTTTTGGTTAATTTAGCAAAATATAAATTTAAAACTTGAATCATAAAAATATACATCATACAATGACACATGGCCATAAAACACAAGGTTTGTTATGTTGGGCCATAAAAAATAACAGGTTTGGTTGCACCCGAAGAAGGACTCGGTATTTAGCTTAGTACCGGATAAAGTATAAGCAATGTTGTATGGTTTTCTCCGCCTTAAAGGAGCTTGTTGATCTAGTGAAGTAACTCTCGAGTTGGGTACTCGGGGAGTGGAGTAGGGTGAAGAGGAGCTTCGTAGTCGAACCACTATAAATTATCATGTCCGGTTTGCACTTTATTTTACTTATCGCTTTACATTTATATTTGCCTTTATCGCTTTATATATATGTTTGCATTGCATCAATGTTTGTGTTGTATATTGTGTTATGGTGATATGCTTTGTTTGATGTTATTTAGTATAGTTGTTGTAGTATAAACTTGATTGGTTGTTTGATACAAAAGTCTTTAAGTTTATAAAGGAAATGTATTCACCCCCTCTACGATTCCACATATTAGTTTCCTCCTTGTACTTGTGAGGCTGCTAAACACTTTGAAAAACATAATCAACTTATTAAGTTGATGCAGTTTCTTATGGGTTTAGATGAGAGCTATTTGGCAATTAGAAGTAACATTCTTACTAGGGAAACATTACCACTGGTAAAGGCAGCTTTTTCAATTATCAGTGGTGAAGAATCACATAGGAATGTCACTTCTGTTAGGGCCACTAAACCTGCAGCAATTGCTTTTTCAGCTAAAAATTTTGACAATAAAAGGAGGCCAAACAATAACAGTAATTTTAACAAAGGGTCTGACTCAAACTCTAACTCTAATAATAGAGGACCTAATCCTAATTTGAAATGTGCTAATTGTAATAAGATTGGTCATACTATTGATAGATGTTTTGAGCTTGTTGGTTATCCTGCTGGTTATGTTAAGAGGAACTTTAATTCTAGTACCAGGCCTGTTTCTAGTAATACTGCTTCTGCTGATGGTCATTCTAATTGTGCTAGTAGCAATAATGTTACTACCAATATCTCTCATGTCTCTCTGTCTAATGAATAGCTTTCTAAACTTATGAATTTGCTTATTGATAATGGTGTCTCTTCTGCCAATGCCAATATGGCAGGTAATGTTCTTAAAAATATTAAGAGAACTTTGTTCAATGGTAGTGTAAAGTTTAATCTAAATTTTAAAAAAATATTTTAATGGAAACACAAACTTTTTAATTCGAAATATAAGTCTGGGATGGATTGTTGATTCAGGAGCTAATCAACATATGACTGTGTCTACAAAATTCTTAGTAAATGTTGTTGATATTTCAAATATTGGTCTTATTGTTGGACACCCAAATGGAACTCATGCTTTAATAACTAAAATTGGTGATTTAAAAATAAGCAATGATATTACTTTATATGATGTTCTTGTTGTTCCATAATACACTGTCAGTCTTTTATTTGTTCATAAGATTTCTAGAGAAAGTAAGTTGTTTGATGGGTTTGATGATGAAAAATGTTATATTCAGGACTTAAGGGCAAACAAGACTGTAGGGATTGGTAATCAATGCAATGGTCTTTATATGTTTAATGTTGATAATGCATGTAAGATTGTGTCCAATAACCGCATTTCTTCTTGTTATGTGTCTAAAACTATGTGACATCAAAGACTTGGTCATCCTGCTGACCAAGTGCTTGATGTTCTTAAGTCTACTTCAAATATTGATAGTCAATCTATTTTTGATCATCTCTGTGATACTTGTAACCTTTTCGGATTTTCCAGATTTATGATGTTCTATGTAGATCTCTGTTTTAATGACTTTTACTGTTTTTGTCGAATCAGTTACCGTGTAACGATAGTCAATCCTTATCTCAATCATTAAATAGTTCATTTATTCCTTGAATTATTTCTTTTAAATGCTTACATCTATGTTTGATCACTAACGGGGAGAGTTATCCCGCAGTTAACCAAAAACGACAAGCAACGCGTCCCGACACGTCTAATTATTGTCCGTACTAAAGATAAAATAATTCGGCTATAAGATTTATTTCTTTAATATTCTAAGACTAACTAAACTTAATTTTTACATTTACTAGAAATACAAGAACTTTCGGGTTACGTTTTATTCACGAACCAAGAACGTTAGACAACCCGATAAGAGACAAAATCACATCTAGGATCCTTCTTAGGATGCCTAACCGACTAGGACCACAAGGGAGACAACAAGGCTTCTTTTTAGCAAACTTGTCCATGCATGTATCCATCATATCTTCTTATATTTCAAAAATACACACACATGCACCAAAACACACACAAGAAAAATCTCTCTTCTCCCTTCTCTCTTCTTGCTCCGGTCGAACACAAAACACACACAAACAATACATTTTTTTCACTTTGTTCAAGATTTTGAAAGCTAAACACATCCGGGTTTAATTCTAGTAATCATTTGGTAAACAAAACAACATTTGGGTTGTTCATTTAAGCTCTAATCCTCTTCAAAACCTTCTCTTATAAGTAATTATCTTTCAATAACTTTTGTACTTTTGATAGTCTAATGATGCATAAGCTTGAGTTGTACACGTTTTGTTTAAAACAAAAAGCTTAAAAACTTATAAAATAACAATAAGGGGTGCGTTTAGTTCGAAGTCAAAAGAAAAGGAAAACAAGAAAAATGTCATTTTAATATTTTGGTTGTGATGGTGGAATAACATTTTTTAACATATAAGAATTTATAACTTTTTCAGCTTATAAATAAGTACATGAGTGCTTATTTTGGCTTATTTGGGTTCGGTAGTAAAAAGGAACCAAAGAAAAGTGGTTTTGGTCATTTACAACTTTCGTCCTAATTTTTATATCTTATTTTCGTAGCTTATTTTAAGAGCTAAAAGTACCTTGGAGCTTAACGACTAAATAATAAGCTCATAAGGCTTATTTTGGGCTTAAGAGGTAATGGCCCAACAAGCCAAGCCTAAACCGTAGCTTAGGCTTGGGCTCGTGAGCCTCGGCTTATTTTTGTGGCTTTTTGGTTTGGCTTATTTTAATACAAAAGTGCTTATTTCCTTATTTTAAAACGTATTGGTTTAATATTGGACTTAATATACTTTTGGAAATGATTGTTTGGGCTTATACATGCCACGACCCAACATAGGCCCAATAAGCGTCGACTTATTTTTTGGGCTTTTTGTTTGGCTTATTTTCTACTTATTCATAGTGCTTATTTAAATTGATATTTTAGCTTATTAATATTATCGGACCTTTCGATATTTGGATATTAGGCTAATTATAGACTAAGACCTTTCGTTAGGTGTTTATCAAGCTGTTTAGCTTGAGGTTAATGTGGTACTTCAGCCACATTCCATTTGTACTTAACTTTTTTCGGTTTTAATTTTCGATATTTGGATATTAGGCTAATTATAGACTAAGAACTAAAATGTATGATTTTGAACTAATATTAGGCCTTAAGGCCCAATAAGCGAAAAGCTAATCATCTTAAACGTTTAAAACGGATTTTGAAATGATCTATACTTGTATATATAAGGATAGTTAAAATAGTCATTTGGGAAAAATGTGTTTTGATACAACGTCACGGAAACGTAGGATTTTGGCATTTTGTCGAAAATTAATTTATTTGGGCGAAAGTGTTGGAAAAATAAGGTTTAAGACCTTGGGAAGCGTTTTATAAACGAACGGGTCATGCCAAAATTTTATAAAAATATTATACTTAGAAATATTTTTACTAAAAGTTATTTTCTTAAAGATCTGACAAAAGACGAAATACTAAAATATTATTATTTTAATAATCGACTAAAAGACAAAATTATATTTTATAATTTTCTAAATTATAAAACTGCTATTAATTGTTTACGTATTTAAAATGTGTCATTTCTTATAGTTTATACATCTAATCTAGATAACTTGGAATTTACCGAGTAAATTACTAGAATATATATTCCTAATTACTTAATTCTTATTTACTCTACTTACCTAATTCCGTTAATGGTATAAGTATATAATACCTAAGGTATATACTTCGTCATACTTTCTACGAGTCTAAATTGCCAACCACCACACAACAATAATATAAAAAACAGTAATACAAAACGTTTTCAAAACTCTTATGCATCAATTTCAAATGCACATTTCAAACATATTTCTAAGTTGGGCAAATTGTTAGGTCGTGACTGGACGCCGTTGAACACTATTGTTTGACCATCCTATTCTCAGCTACTATTCATCCTTGTTGAAGGTGAGTTCTCGTAGCCCCATTTTTAAACTATTTTCCTTGGGGAAAAATGATACTCAAATCTATTTCAAACTGTTTTACTCCTGTGCTAAACTACTTCTACGTTTTTGGATAATGTTATGTGCCTATAATTGCGTAAATGAATACTGTTTTATATGTTCATGCATGCTATTAGGATTACTTCTTACAACTACTTAGCCGACTGTGTAGCTCTAGCTGGTAGGCGATAAGTTCGGAGGACTATAAGCGCTTGGACCACTATTGAATTGTTGATTGAATGAAATGTTAGAGTATGATATCATTTCTATGATTTCTATTGGAATGCTAATTATACTGCTTGCGCTTTGATTTTGTTATGCACTATTGTCCTACTTAAGTGTTGGCATAACTGGATTTATACTCTAAACCTACAAGCTCACCAACTTTATGTTGATCTTTTTTAGTATCATTTTCAGATGAAGCGAAAGCTCATTGAGGTCAGGATAGGATGCCTTAGCAGACCTAAGAGAATCCCGTGAGGATCATTTCTTAAAGGACTCATTTTAGAACTTTGATTTCCAGTCTTGTATTTTGGATTATCTCTAGACTTATATTACTCCATGTGTGGGAGCTTGGCTTGTAATCCTTTAGACTATGTGTTGTGAATCGATATGTCATGGCACAAGTACCCACTTGTGATCGGATGATGTTGTGACACTTTTATTGGTATGCATTTTAGTTTTCTCCATAGCGACACCAAGTGTTATGACGAATCAATCCCTCCGTCACGCCTCGTGTTTCCGCCTTAGACGGGGTGTGACAGATTGGTATCAGCGCCAATGGTTATAGAGAACTAGATGTTTTGGCCTAGACTATAACCTAGGAACCTTTATATTGCTTGCATAATAGGATATACGTGTACGGTTTTTGCTTATACTTGCTTTTGCGCATAATTATCGTCTATCGTCTATCATCTTAGATAAGTCAATCATTGGGCTGTGTGAGCAAGATACTGAGTATATAAATATGGTGGCCAACGTAATTATTTACGACCCACGCAGACTTGGTGATCCTGCTCACTCAAATCGGTGTTGACAATTAGGGCAGCGATTCGAACAATAGTATATTAGGGCTGTCTCTATGCGAAATTCTCCTCCTACCTGATGCTCACCTATATCCTCCCTTGTGTAGATAATGGCTCCAAGAATGACAACACGCAATGCTGGTTGACACACTGTTGCAACACGAGGTGGAAGGACGGGTGGACAGGATGGTAGAGGAGGCGGGAGGTCTGGAGAACAAGCAGGCATAGTTGGTGGAAGAACTGGCGATCAGGTGGCGAGGAGGTGGCAAGGTATACAGCGAATGGAGGCTGTCGACGAAGTCCGTAACTTTTCCACCGTCAGTCGCTCTCACGCAGTTGCCAGGCATACTCTTTATACTATCGCCGCTCAAGTAGGTGATTACATCAGCAATCAAGGGATCTACGGAAGCTGAAATGACAACACCACTAACGACGACATTCAGGAAGATTTTAGGAATGCTAACTTGGTAAACGGTAGGAATGGATGTTCATACAAGGAGTTTGTTGCATGTAAGCCGAAGGAGTTTGATGGTAAAGGTGGTGTGGTAGCTTACATCTGCTGGGTTGAGAAAATAGAGGCAGTATAAGATATCGGTGGTTGTGGAGACAACTAGAAGGTCAAGTACACTACCTTGCTGGTTCACTAACGGTAGAGCACTGTCATGGGGGAAACTCCGCGGTTAGGACTAGATTTCGTGATGCCGCGTAGCATGACCTAGATAATTGTAAGGCATTGATGAAAGGAGAGTATTGTCCAAGCAACAAAATTCATAGGTTAGAAACAGAGTTCTGGAGTCACTCTATGGTTAGAAGCATACACTAACCGATTCCATGAGCTTGCTAGGTTAGTCCCTCACTTGGCTACCCTTAAGACCAAAAGGATTGAAAGGTACATCTATGGCCTTGCTCCACAGATCCGTGGGATGGTAGCAGAAACTAAGCCCCCTATGATTCAGAATGCTATACTAAAAGCTAGGGTGTTAATAGATGAGGCAGTTAGGAATGGATCGTTGCAGAGGACTGGTGAGAGAAAAGGAGACGGTGGTGAGTCGAGTAAGGAAGGGAATGTCAAGGGTGACAATAAGAGAGCTGGGACTGGAAAAGTTTTTGCCACAATCACCAACCCTGTTAGGAGAGAGTACACGGGTTCGGCACCCAAATGTATAAATTGCTATTTCCACCATCACCCCGAGATGCCTTGTTGTGCGTGCACGAAC
The DNA here is from genome assembly GCA_026074375.1 of Tanacetum coccineum. Taxonomy (NCBI): domain Eukaryota; kingdom Viridiplantae; phylum Streptophyta; class Magnoliopsida; order Asterales; family Asteraceae; genus Tanacetum; species Tanacetum coccineum. Next base: position 98,620 of record BQNB010005712.1, read on the forward strand.
TACAGCCGCTTAGGGTACTTTGCTAAGGATTTCAGGGCGGGGCCCAAGATGGTGAATCCACTAAATTCCAAAAACCCAATAGTAGCTCGTGCGGCGTGTTATGAGTGTGGTGGTACTGATCACTATAAGGCAGCATGCCCTAGGTTGAACTGAGCACCAGGACAAGGAGAAAATCATCCAAATTAGGCTATGGCTATTGAGGGAGGTTAGGGTCATGGGAACAATGGCCATCCGGCACATGGAAGAGCATTTTTGATAGGAGCAGAGGAAGCTCGCCAAGACCTAAACATTGTGATGGGTATGTTCTCTTTAAACAACCACTATGCTACGATGCTATTTAATTCTGGTGCCGATTATAGCTTTGTTTCCACTACCTTCATGCCTCTGTTAGACATAGAGCCCAGTAGTCTAGCTTTCAGTTATGAAATTGAAATAGCTAGTGGACAACTAGTAGAGATCAATAAGGTTATACATGGTTGTAAACTAGAAATAGAAGGACATACCTTTGACATCGACCTAATTATAGGGATGGACTGGTTGTCCAGACATAGGGCCGAAATTGTTTGCCATAAGAGGGTAGTTCGAATTCCACTAACACATGATGATATGCTTAGGGTATACGGAGAACGGCCAAAATAGAAGGTGAAGCATCTTATGAGTGCGAAATCAGAATAGCCAAAACTGGAAGACACCGCCATCGTTCAAATCTTCTTTGAGGTATTCCCTGATGACCTATAAGGATTACCTCCTTCCCGAGAAGCCGAGTTTCGTATCGATTTAATCCCTGGAGCAATGCTGGTCGTGAAGTCTCCCTGTCGCTTGGCACCTACTGAAATGGAGGAGTTGTCGAACCAACTCAAGGAACTCCAAGACAAGGGTTTCATTCAGCCAAGTTCATCGCCATAGGGAGCACCAGAATTGTTCGTCAAGAAGAAGGACAGTTCTTTCTGGATGTGTATCGACTATAGAGAGTTGAACAAAATGACCATCAAGAACCATTATCCCCTCCTTAAAATCGATGACATATTCGACCAACTGCGAGGATCATGATACTTCTACAAGATAGACCTTCGGTTCAAATACCATCAGCTAAGAGTGCACGACGACGACATTCCAAAGACTGCATTTAGAACTTGATATAGACATTTCGAGTTCACAGTAATGCCCTTTGGTCTGACAAATGCACCAACGGTGTTTATGGACTTGATGAACCGAGTATGCAAACCTTACCTAGTCAAATTTGTTATCATGTTCATTAATGACATTTTGATCTACTCCAAAACAAAGGAAGAGCATGAAATGCATCTAGGTTTAATCTTAGTCATGCTCAAGAAGGAGAAACTGTACGCAAAGTTTTCAAAGTGTGAATTCTGGTTGCGAGAGATGCAGTTCCTTGGGCATGTGGTCAACAGTAATGGCATTCATTTACACCCCAGTAAGATAAAAGTTGTTAAGAATTGGGAAGCCCTAAAATCGCCAACAGAAGTCCGCTCATTCTTAGGTCTAGCAAGATATTACCGGTGATTCATTGCTAATTTCTCTAAGATTGCCAAATCATTTACTGTCTTGACTCAGAAGAACAAGAAGTATATTTGAGGTGATGAACAAGAGATGGCATTTCAAACCTTGAAGGATAGGTTGTGTAATGCACCTGTTCTAGCACTCCTTGATGGGCCAGAAGACTTTGTGGTATACTGTAATGCATCATGCCAAGGCCTGGGGTGCGTGCTGATACAAAGGGGCAAAGTGATTGCTTATGCCTCTAGACAGTTGAAGATCCACAAAATGAATTACACCACCCATGATCTGGAACTGGGTGCAGTTGTATTTGCTCTCAAGATCTGGAGATACTACTTGTACGGGACGAAGAGCATCATTTATACTGACCACAAGAGTCTCTAGCATATCTTGAATCAGAAAGAGCTGAATATGCGTCAACGTCGTTGGATAGAGCTATTCAGCGACTATGACTACGAAATTCGCTACCATCCTGGTAAAGCAAACTTAGTAGCTGATGCATTAAGTAGAAAGGAGAGAATTAAGTATGGAAACTAGAAGAGAGGTTGAATAGTTTACACGTTTGTTTTGCATTTAAAAATTTACTTTAAAAATGTACAGATTCGAGTTATATGATCAATCAAATCACAATATGAACAAGCAATAACTATCTAAACTAAAACACAATAACAACAATAATAATGTAAAGAGATAAGGAAAGAAACAACCAAACCAAGA